>MU828006.1:0-15886 GCA_029204205.1 Desmophyllum pertusum
GATTTAATAACTAAAATTCATGAAAAACTACCGATTACAATCTGTCGTCCCCGAACGACGACTTCAACAACAAGATCAACTACAAATCACATGACCTCGGTCACATGGGTCCAAAGTTCATTACATATTCAGTATCCTGCGTGACATCACGCAACACTCAGATAAAACCGTATCAACATTCTTTCCCTCTCGAATTGCAGAGGGATATGTAATTCGAACATAACATGCAACTGTTCTAAAATTGCCTTAGCTTAAAACTAGAAATTGATCAGTCAAAACTCTTAATTCAGTTCTTAAATGTCCTCTTCAATGTTCTGAATCTCAAGCGGAGAGATTCTGGTTATCGGTCGCTTTAGAACCTTGTCCTTGACTCGAACATCCACCACTCGCACAAGGCCGTCAGAACCTGGATACGTCTGCACGATGCGTCCTACTTTCCATTCCCGTCTGGCAGTGTTAGGGTCGATGATACTACCACAACATCTCCAACATGAATGTTGTCTGTAGGAAGTAACCACTTTTGGTCTCGCATCCAATATGCGGCCAAATACTCTCTTATCCACCGTTGCCAAACGTGTCTCGTAAGCTCTTGCACTTCTCCGCCAAACGCCTCCTTGGGTTGGAAAATCGCCACCCATTTGGACCAATCAGAAACATGCGGTTCGGAGTCAACCACTAGGTTCCGTCATTAGGGTCGTCACTTACAGTTGTAAGAGGCCTTGAATTAATAGGGCTTTCTACTCCAATGAAAACGGTCTCCAACTCCTCGTCGTTGACATTTCTTGCGTTACCGAGTACTGCAGATATTGCATCGCTTTATAGCTGACTTTATTATTGATTCAAGGACTCCACCAAAATGCGGCGCAGCTGGCGGGTTTTCCGCAAATTTCCCATGTTTACTCCTTTGTTGGAGGTCATCCCGCTGTCAGCTTGTCTTGGTCAATTGCCTGATGAGACCAAATCCTTCTAGACCTCCCTTGACGAACTTACAAGTATTGTCCGCATTTATCACTTAACATCTGCTTGAGGCCATCCTCTCCGACCCGCAGTCATTCGTTATGAAATGCATTAAGAAAATGCGCCATGCATGTGTCCAAAGATGACGCCATCTCCATAAGTGGCCACACTATCGTGTCCCTGTAATACACGAGGAATACAAACACAAGTAAGACGCTTTGTCTCGTCACTCTGGCTCCGTCCTTGCTTAGTTCATAGTTAGGGTGTCCCTCCAAAGTCCAACGCCACAGTTAATGAAGGGTCTAGATGAACATCGCTGCAATCTGATTCTTTGGTAAACGGTGCCATTTGCTGACAAGGCTGGCTGTTGATTGAAATCGTTTTGCGCACTCAAACATTCTCTCATGACCCTTTTTGACTTGTTCGCGTACGTGGACTCACGTAAATATTCTCGCCGTATATGTGATTGATTGTATAGTTAAGTCCGTATCCGGATCGACCTTCTGATTCGTGGTATGTACTTAACGAGAATCAATCGTGTGACTTGATTCTTCTTGGGCAAAATGACTGCGACACTTAACTTCGTGTAGGGAAGATCGTCCGCATTTTGTAATCTGGTGTTCGACCTCAAAATTTCCACGAAATTAATCAGTACTGGATTCAATGGTTGGCTAGGGTATTTCTTCTTGGGATCTGCTCATTTCTTCTCAGCTGCATCCATCTCTACTGGCGTACGTCCCAAGACACACAGTCATGGACACTTCCCGAATAATAGCTTCTTCAGCATTTTGAAGCTCCAAACGGTGTCAAGTTGCGCCCTTCTATCTCTTCCATCGAAAGGTCTCACCTGACCGAGGTGGAGTGTGATAACGGACAATAAATCGGTGGTCACCTCAGGCTTTCACTCTTACTAGTAGGACAAGCCGGAAAGGGGAGACACACACGAGTGTATCACAAGTGGGAGTCTCCTGTCGGTTTTTAACGCGCGCATACCATTTTGAATACCTTGACGGATTCAGCCGACCAAACTTCTTCGTCTCTGGCATTGTGTCCATTGTTATGCGTTATCGCATTTCACCTCCCTTCACCTGGTCTCCATAGCTACATAGCCTCCTTTCTGCTGAAACTGCTTTCCCTCCTTTTAACTTCAAGACTCTCTTCAGACGTTGGTGCAATCAAACTTGCACTCGGCGCCAATTCTTTAGACTACGAGTAGTCCGCTAATTTTTCTCAGATCGAGCATGCGGGACGTCAGCGCGAAGCGCGTGGGAACTGTATCCCTCAAAGCTGCGATGAAGACGCGAAAACGCGCACAGAGGCCGCGGGAATATTCTCAGCCATGTCTTTTTCCCGTGACCTTTTTAGGAACGCGGGGTCCATTACACCAGTGCTTTGTAGTTTGCGCCAATCTTTTCTCTTTTCTACTGTACAGGCGCCTCTCGTTACGCATGGTCATGATCCGATACTAGAATGGGTTTTACACTAGTAGGGACATAGCGCCACTCATTAGGAGCTGAATACTCGTGAATTTCGCCCACACGATGAGCTATGAATGGCTTGTATTCTCTGCTTTGACCTCGGATCCAGTACCCCACGTTTACACTGTCCACCCAGTATGTCCCTTCGTGTGTGGATATCTTGAGAGCTGAGCAAACTTGCATTGTTAGTCGCACACCGATGAGTGCACCCAGGAGCTCCAGTCTGGGGATGCTTACAGCTTTCATCGGTGCCAGCCTGGACTTTGATGCAATCAATCGAACAGTAACATCACCGTTCTCATACACATGACGCACGTAGACTGTAGCTGCATATGCCTTCTCGGACGCGTCGGTGAATGTATGGAGACTCAACTCCACCACCTTAGCCACAGGCTCTTTCAAACGCCTTGGGACTTTCACTAGTTCAAGGTCATTCAACTCTCGAAACCACTTTATCCATTCTTGCTGATGGTGTTTTGGCAACAAATCGTCCCATGCCCCTGCTTCTAGCCATGCTTTCTGCATCAATAACTTTGATCTGATTGTGTACGGCGACAAGAAACCTAGTGGGTCGTACACTGTGGCTGTTTTCTTTAAAACATTTCTTTTGGTGAATTCAAATCCATCCAACTGCAAGGAGTGCCGAAAGAAGAACTTGTCATCTGTAGCGCTCCACAGAACACCTAGGGTCTTGGTTTTGTGGGCAACTCTCTCTTTTCCAAATCTATTTCTCAGAAAGCTCTGTCTTCTTTCCTTTATGTTGCAGCAAATCCCACGGTCCAGGGTTCGTTTTGTACCCACTTCCGAATGTGGGAAAACATGCCTTGTTCGCCCCAATTCGGGTCAGCTGCCTCCTCGTTTCTTTTTATGCCTCATCTACTGTGGGTGACTCAGAAGGCATCAGGTCGTACATGCTAGCCAGTGTTCCAAGGACTGCTTTAGCTGCCAATGGGTACGTCCCCAAAATTTAAGTGCTGCCATGTTTTTGCCAAGCAAAATTAGACACAAAATGGCCAATTCAAAACCCTCCAAAAATAAACCGCCTGAAAAACTCGTACACCATGGGTGTGGTATCATCACCCCCACCCCCAACACCACCCAACCCCACCATGTTCAAGTTCCTATACAGAACATCTGTGCAATGACCTGTCCACTGAGTCTGAGAATTAGTTGATGGTACATTTGAGGTCACGTTCACCAACCAAGGCAAATAGTTCCTTCCTGAACTTTACTAGAATGCCCCCAATGTCCACTTTGTAACTTAGGACCTGGTATTGATTCACTGTTCAAACTATTTCAATCTTTCTGAGCCGAGCCATCCGAATACGATCCGCCACTGTAGTCGCTACTTTTCTCTGGACGAACCACTGGGAAGTGTGGAAGAAACCATTCCGATGGGGGTTTAGGCTCCTCATCAGGGACTTCTCGAATGTATCCTTTGCTTAAAAGTAGTCATTCAATCGCCGATTGGTACGCCTGAGCGAGCTTCTCATCCGGAAATCAACTTCTTTTCAACTGAGGCGAAGGCACAAGGCCGCTTTTCAGCCATCTCGACGGTTTGATAGGCAAGTGTGGTCTGTGGTATTTCCACGGCACAGCAAATTCATATCTTTTCTCCAAGTGAATCTTATTGGGTCGAGGACTTTGGTGAAGGCTAGCTTCTCATCTGGGTGTCAGTTGTCGATCCACTTGAGGCGTGATTGCCAATGGCCTCCAGGCTCCCAAAATTGTTTTCATCAGAATGTTAAGTTTCCCGTCATCACTGTCTGACCTCTGCATTACGATAAGGTGGGGGAAGGAAATCCGGTGTTACATCCTCTTGTTGCTCACACACATCAATGGTTTTTAAAAAAAAAACCAATGGCTGTCCACCCTAATGGACAAAGTCTGGCACTAGGCTCGCCATCGCCTCCACGAACTTTCCTTCATGGGAAATATCAGATTGTAGTAATCTGAGCCAAATGAGGACATCGATTTTACTACCTCGTTCCAAGTTTTGGGAAAGGGTTGAATGTTCCTTAAATGCTTCCACTGATCTCTTATCTGAAGCCAGTGTGTGGTAGGTTTTCATTCCTCCACAAAATTGCTAGTGCGAGGTCCTTGCTACGATGGTGGTGTCTACTCCGACCGTCCTAAACTCTTCGCAATCCAATCTCCACTGGTGGGCTGACATAAGATCTTACCCTCTGATCATTTGCAACGTTAATGGTCACTTCTCTCTTTCCCGACCTTCCATGCCCAACCTCTTGGCCACTACATCTTCGTTGACATAGCGTTGTGTTCACTTGCCTTCATCTATGAAGGCAATTAACTTGCAAACCGCTTGTGCCACCATATTTCAGAATAACTGGAACCCAGTGCGAATTGGGCGATTCTTTCGCTGTGTCATGTTCCTTTACTGTTTCATACGTACTGGACTCATTCCCAAGCCACATTCGAGCTGCGTCAGAATTCCTCTCCTTGGAATCGGGAAGAAATTTTTTTCTTCCTGATAAAGTATGCGGTGCGTGAAGCTCCTTGCAACCGTCAAGTCCCGCACTCTTTGTTCCAATGACATGCCTCTCTCAGGTGTCCTTTGAATAAAGAAACAGTTCACACAGGAACCGAGTTTCTTACGCTGTGTCCCCACTTCTTCCTATTTTCCATCCCTTTTAGCACATCACACTTCCAAACAGGGTGTTTTTGGTTGCCACACCTTGCAAGGGCGGGTCACGCTTGTCTCAAAGGGGGAGAAAAAGAAAAAGGAAAAAAGGGGGGGGGGGGGGGGGGGAAAAAAAAAAGGGAAAAGGGAAGGAAAAGATGGGATAAAGGTGAAAAGAAAAGAAAGGAAAGAGTCCCGGAAATATGAAAAACCGTGGCGACTTGACCTGCCTCCCTTCTGCACTAGAAAACACCATGCTTTACCTCCGACGCATGCACCTGGTATTCTCAAGCTTCTTCAAGCGACCGCTCTTCGCCATTCTCGTAGTTGCTCAAGAGACCTTCCATTTTTCCCTTTTCTTTAATCCACATTCTGTAAAACTGGCTGAGTATAGGACTGAGGGTAATTTTTCTCTAGCACAATAGCATACAAGGTTCCCCGCCTTTTCCCCCAAAAAAACAAAAAGGGGATCAGATGATCTGTTTATATTTCCTTTAAAGTAACCACTGTTCTTTCCACTAAGGTCTTGCCAAATTTTTCTAGCTCTGCGAGGGTTCTCTGCATTTATGGGCTTCATGCTTTCTTAGCACATCAATATGCGCCTGAACCTGTCGCCGATTTCCTCCATACTGGTTCGATTCAATCTTGCTTTCGCCGCTTCATACGCCTCCACCGAATAACCTAGTCCTTTCAACGTCTATGCTGCCTCGCCTTCCAGGCAAAACCTTCCAGCCGCAACATTTAAAATTGTGGTGACAACGAAGTTTCAGCGACGAAAACAACTTGAAAACGCTGCCCACCACGTTGGATATTTCATCTTATCGCCCGAAAATTTAGGGAATTCGAAGCCGCTCGAGTTGCTTGTTTGGGTCGAACACGTTGACTAGCCTTCGCACTCGTGCTCTCCGATTTCCCGCTCTTGACATTAGAATTTCCTCCACTGTTTTTGGCCGCTCCTTTCGTAAAAAACAACCGAGCTCCACTCGTTTCGCTATCGGACACGGTCCACTATACCATCGGCTTTCGCCCCTCCCCCCCTCCTAAGTTGAGGGCTGCATTTGTCGCGTCTTACTTACTTTTCTTTGTACAAGGTTTGGAGATTATCCAATATTTCCAGCAATTCGTCCCGTCTCTTTTCGATGTCTTGTAACCTTTCCGTAACTTTTTCTTTCTTCGGCGCTTCCAACGATAATTCCACGGCTAACTCGTTCCAAATACTTGGTAAGACTTGATTGAAGTGCCCGTTGACTCCTTTTTGAGCTTCTTCTAGATTCTCCATGCTGTCGACAATTCACAACACACGGCGGGTTGCCTGTTTCGAGCACGAACGCGGCTAAATTTTCACTCTTGCAAATTCAAGAAATTTCGACTCCAATGAGATCCCACAATCTCCACCAATGCGATATTCCGTTCTCGAAGGACCAGATCGTTGATTCCAACTATCAAGCTTGATTTACAACTCAACGATTTAATAACTAAAATTCATGAAAAAATAACGATTACAATCTGTCGTCCCCGAACGACGACTTCAACAAACAGATCAACTCACAAATCACATGACCTCGGTCACATGGGTCCAAAGTTCATTACATATTCAGTTATCCTTGTGCGTGACATCCACGACAACACTCAGATAAAACCGTATCAACATTAGTCCTTTCAGTTCCCGAGCTTAAAAATATTATTTCTCCCTAACTGAATGTATCTTAATGTTAAGTTCTGAGAATGTGGTGTGTGCTACGTGAATTAGATTATATGGTTTTTGTCGAGTATAGCCTTTGAGTTTTACTCTCATCAAGTCTAGTCATGCCCTGTGCCT
Source organism: Desmophyllum pertusum (assembly GCA_029204205.1). NCBI lineage: Eukaryota > Metazoa > Cnidaria > Anthozoa > Scleractinia > Caryophylliidae > Desmophyllum > Desmophyllum pertusum. The sequence continues at coordinate 6,896 of MU828006.1, forward strand.
TTGTTACGTTTACCAGTAATTTGCATTTCCATCTTCGTTCTTGATAAATCACGATTTCAATTGTATTATTTTATTCCAGCGCATTTTTATCAAGTCCATACACAAGCCTTAAAGCAACAGGACCTATGGATTATCAACTACTAAAGAACGCTATGGCACGATTGAAAATCAGGCGGATATCACTAGAGAGGTCCTTTTCATCGGGTTTCTCCTGACCTGTACTCGCCATTGAGCACAGGTCCCCGGAAAGAACATTGTGCGAGTAATACAAATGAAATGGCGCCCCTTAGCGAGTACATATCGGCCTGGATTGATGAGCAGTACAGTACAACTGACCACTACACTAGATGCCATCAGTAAAGCCAAACAGGAAAAGTCCATGAGCATGGATTGGTTATCGGGAATGTTAGTTATCCAACAGACACAGATTATAGGGGTAATGCCAGGCAGTGCCTGAGCAGTTTTGTCCTATTCTAAAGGCATATTCAGACGAGACGACGTTTGCTTACCAATGCCACATGCGACTTCTGTAGCTCGCGCTGTCTCGCGATTTTTTCCATTGACACGAGCAGCGCGAGCTACAGAGGTCGTCATGCCACAAAGTAAGAGGTATCGAAACAGAGAGAAATAGAGGTATTGGACAGAAAGTATTTATGAACCTTTCTTCATCTCTCGAAACTCTGTCACTCTTGGCTTAATTTATTGTTAATTGATAATAATGCCTGATACCTTAGTGGGCAGCCGTTTTTCCTTTTTTTAGAGAGAGATTGTACAGAATACAGTAGATATTTTTAACTTAAACTTTATAAAAAAAAAATCGAAAACTACTGTCTTCATACAAATTGAAATTGTTTTAAAATATTCACATTCATTTGATACTTGTTAATTTCAAACCAGAAAATCAAAAGGCTATCAGTTCGTTTATTGCAGTCCTGAGTAAACTAAAGTGGAATTCTTTTATTTCTAAACTACGTTTTTCTAGAACGCCGCGGTGAAATGGTTATAACCATTATTTATTAACCTTAGTTTACAGGGTCAAGGTACCTTATTCTCACTAATTTTCGCGCGTACTTAATGTTCGCGAAAATGACAATGCCATATTTCGCGAGAATTGATTTTCGCGATTTCACTGAAAAATGGACTTCAAAGGGTATTAACTTTCACGAAAAATGTCATCAATTTGTGAATAGCAACCCATTTCAAAAATACACTGTCATTTAGACGAGTCAACAATAAAGCGGCTGTTCGAAATTGTTCGAGTGAAATCATTCATGTGCGTCTATACTGATAAACTAAACAAGTTACAGAAACACTACTGTGATAAGTTACGGAAAGGGGAGTCCAGTAGAGTCGAATTCCTGTTGGGGAAAAAAAAAAAAAAAAAAAAGGATACTCTTGAAGGTTTTTTTTACCGGCAGTAGGGGGACTTGTGTCACGGACAGAATAAATACTATAAAAGAAAACAAGCTCATTATTTCCTAAAAACAAGCTTAAAATATAACCGTCAATTTCTTTAATCCGACTTGATACGTACGTTTTATCCAATGTTGGTTTATGTAGTGTCAATTCACGGCGAGGTACGGGAGCAATCCTCATGCAGTTCAATAATGCGATTTTCATCAATTTTCCAGCGCGCACAAAGCTAAAGAAATCCTTGATTTCGTGGCGGGTAAGTTTAAATTTACTGGACGAAATTATTTCAATCGTGCAAAAGAAGTGAGAATGACGAAAGGTACACCAGTCTTGTATTTCTAAGCGGAAGGTTTTTTTTCCTGTCCTAGGTTGCCTGATCTATCATAACACATTCCGAGATGTTTTAGCTGCAATGTGTTTTTATAATGTCAGTAGACAAAAACTTTTATGGCGGGACAAACTCGACTATTTGGAAGTGATCGTGTGACAATATTTTAATAAATTGGGAAGCGATAGGAATCGAAACGATGGGGGGGAATCGTTCGCGAAGTTAATCATTAACGCGAGGGAAGTAAGTGCAAAAAAACAGTATTTGTTTCCCTGAAACCATAGTTATAGAGGAGGAATGGTCATGTGGGGGGGGAGGAGTTCCAGGGCAAAGATTCTTGTGGGGGGGTTATCGTTTTGTCTGTTGGGTAAAATCGCGGGAAATATTGGTTTGGGGTTTTGAACGCGTGTTCAAGGGGGGGAGGGGGGGGAGAAGTGTGCAACTGTACCCCAATTAGAAACAGGTTGGCGATTGAACGGTAATTTCGTTTAGCAGGGGGGATAAAAGTGGTATGAGCGCAAAACAAAAGATGTGCAGACTTGTGTCATTGAAGGACCTTACCAACAATAAATCTTGGCCTCGTTTGTTTGCGGGTGCCTTATGAAAGGTTTGGCGGGCTTCATAAGCCGGATGTGGGGGGGTGTCGTCTTTATTAACTATGCGGCCGGAGACAAGGAACTGAATTAAATCGGGTATAAATTTTGCTGATAATCTAATTTAATGTATAGATTTCTTTTTTTTTTATATACACATGCAGCTTAATTGAGAATAGCAAAGATAGTCAATTAAGGGGGGAACAAGCTGTGTTCAGAGAGAGGCCTTAAGCTTTTTCACTCGGGATTGAAAATAAAGGGCATTAAAAAGAAAAACAAGTGGTATCAATGCGATGATATAATTGGCAGTGATGCGAGGGCGGACGTAACCGGGAAAGTCGTGGAGAATTAATATATTTCCTGGGAATATGCTTTCAAGTGGTGGTATTCGGGGGGGTATTTTATTGTCAATGTTGAGTGGCACCTTTATTAGCATTTTGAATTTTTTTACTTAGTGGGCGAATGGGCACAAAAAGCGTGAACACTTTGAATGTAAACGCTTGGATTTTATTATCCTTTGCCAAAAATTGAGTCTATTTTTTTTTTTACTGTATTGTATTTTATTGCTCTTAGAAAAGGGGGGGTTCGCAAAGCTGTATAGGGGCTGCAAGAAAACAGAGGTACAAAGTGTAAATTTGATGTTTCCTAACTATTCTTGTTGGGCGTTTTTTGTGGATCGGGGGGATAGGGTGGGGTCAAAGTTAAATAAAAAGTGTATCACACGTTTTTGATATCGCACCGAGAGGTCAAGAGGCGGGATAATATCACTTTTTAAACGAGGGTTTTATTATGGACTGTTTATTTTAACGTAAAAGATAAATGATTTTTAAAATTGGATTGATCAAGGTTATCGCTGGTTTTATAGTGTGTATTATTAACAGACTTAACCAGGGCAGTAATGCTCGCGTGACGTTTCGGTAATGTCGCCAAAATAAATAACGAATTTAAAAAACGGGGGTGAGGGGAGGGAAGGGATATTATTGTTCATTGGGGGGGGGACTTTCGGGGTGTCAAATGGGGGGGTGGGGGGGGCGTTTTTCGACGGGGTTGAGATTCAAGAGAGAACAACAAAAAAGTGGCATCTAAGAGAAGGATTACATTCCTCCCGGTGGCAAACCATGATATTTTTGGTGTTGTTAAAGGATCTATTAATAGTTTCCAAATAAATCCGTCCGTTGCCGCTCCATGCTGTGAAAGTTCTATGTTTGTAGATTTACTTCTGCTGCGACGGGCTATCACGGGGGGGTGACGCTTCACTTGGTAGGGTCGTCGAACGATGTGATAAATGAAAGGTAGTGGCGCCCATTCAAAATAGGCTCGAAAGGGCCGGCGGGGGACAATTTAAAAATAGATTTACAAGTTTCACGACACATTAATCATTTTTGTTGGAAAAGAGGAACCCATTTATGGGGGAGGATGCTTCTTCTTAGATCATCCTCGGGTCGACTGGGGGGTAGTCTTTGTATTAAGGAAATTATCGACTGACGTTCAAATCCTATTTTATTAAAGTTCACATTAGCATCGCGTATAATTGCTACAAAAAGTTTTATATTGGCAAACGTCGTCAGTTTGTTACTAGACTGCGCAGCAGTACCCGGGGGGTCTTTCTTGTCGTGAATATCGAGCGGAATGGAAGTCGAGCCGCGATCAGCGCGGGGCGAGCCGTGGGGAGATTGTGGCCGAAAGAAAGAGGAGCGTAGGAAGTCGAGTCACGAAGTTGGAGAAGACCTTATGTCTTAAAATGGTCGCTCTGTTTGCGCTCCACGTTTGACTGAAGAAATCCGCTCGGAACCCATTCCTCCCGCTCAGGGGGGGAAAGGCAAAACCCATTAAAAAAAAAAACTCCCGCATCGCTGATAGGGGGTCCAGGAGTCTTCGCGCATCGATTTCCGCCTCACGAAATAGGTAAAAAAAAAAAAAAAAATTTCGAAAAAGCACGGGGTGGGTCGCAGCATTCTCGCGCCGGGGATCGATTAATCAGGAAAGGAAAGATGGGACAATGCTCGCAGTCTAAGACTCTTGTTCCTCAGTAAACGAAAAGGGGCAATTCTAATTGATTGACCTGGAGCGATCCGAATTTTTCACAAAACGGAACGCTAAAAGAATGGATGTTGGGGCGCATTTGCCAACAACGACGGTCGTCCAATATTTCCCCAATGAGCGTTGACCACGGGTCGCAGTGGTTCAAAAACATCATCAACCAAAAGGAGTTGCGAATCAGTTCAAAAACATCAAACGAAAAGGGGAGAAAAACTTAATAAAAGGTTGTATTGACGACAAAAAGGGGGGAAAAAGGGGGAACCGGACGTTAAAAGAAAAAATTAAGAGTTGCTGCTTACAAAAAAAAGGGGGCTGATGAAAATAACTGTAATAGTGCAATTGATTATTTTACCCTGCGGAAGAAATCTATGTTAGTTTTATCCGGGAAAGACGAGAAGGAGGAGGTAAAACAAAACAAAAGGAAAAAAAACGGCTTTGGGTCGGTTTGATTTTTCTATAAGCTTGGTCCCCGCTGTGATGAAGATTTTGTATCCATTAAGCTCGGCGAACAGTTACAGAAAGACTGAAATTTGAGGGTTTCTTTTTTTTTTTAATCTCTCTCTGAAAGAAACTGCGGCCGACCACTAGCAGGGGAACAGGAGGGCGTGTCCAGGAAATTATGGTTTTACATTGGTATTTATAATCGGTAAATCACATCATCATGAATATTTAGCAGGTCAACAGTTTTGATCGACGCTTACAAAAAAGGGGAGCCATTTTCACGGTTTCACCAAGGGGACCCTCAAAAAATACGACAAAATCACGACTACCATTATTGTTACTTATTTTTCGAACGCGGAACTTAATTTCCGCGAAAAATGGAGGAAGAGACAAAATTTCGCGCGAGACTAATAATAAATTTTCGCGATTCTGCGTAGGAAAAATGTTTTCAAAATGCTGATAGAAAGACCGCATGTAAAAAATAAAGAATCAGCGAAAATGGATGCTAAACGAGCCATGGAACAATGGGGAAGCAATGAATGAACAAAAGTCATGTGAACAGCTTGTTTGGAGCCAGATCAGCATGAAGTATGTTACGGCCGCAAAAATGTAACAACTAACAAAAGCAAAAAATGGTTCAGCAACTACTTTAACGCGAAATATAAGACAACTTTTTGGTAAACGGGGCAATAGCTTAACAAGGGGACATTCTCGATATAGTCTTACCTGGTAAAAAAAAAATGCTTTTCTTTATGTGTTTATTAACACAAAATATAGGTTGATTTTTATTGACCAGGAAGTATTTGGCCATCGAGTATTTGGTAAATTTAAAAGAGGCGCAAAGATTAGATACTCATTTGGACGACTAAAATGGTTCAGCTGTGGGTCCAAATGGTTTGCCGCGCGGACCAAAATGGGTCCAAAATGTACACCGGATTGTGTCGTAGTTGGTGGTGCTCAAAAAGGGAAAAAGGCTAAACAAGCACAAGCTGAGTGTCATGGAGGACAAGGGCATGTGCCGTCAAAGAAACGAGGAATAAATAGAACTGTGTGGCTGGTGGCTCCTTAATAAAAGCAAACTGATCGGAAATAGGGGTGCTGTGTAAAACTAGTAATATGCATTATTTTCTTTCGAAAAACAAAAATTAACAAAAACAATGTCAGCAGTAAAGGGGTTATGGCTTTGCTCTGATAATCCACGTCTTTTGCCTTATAATACGTTCCGACGTGTTCCTTGTGTTTCGTTGAGGAGTGAAAAAGGCCTACAATTTTTTGGCGACTCAAAAAAATTGGGGGAGAGGGGGCCTAAAAACTTTTAGGAAGACCAAACTGTTTCTTCAACTGTGTAGATGGAAAAACCGCCCACGGGGGGGACCTTCACCAACGGCTATAAGTAATAACCAAAAGGTCCCCACGAGTGAATTGTTGTCTTGATGTGTCCCGGTCTAGGTATTGTTTAAATAACCCGCAAGCTATTGAAACATGAGCATGTCCAGGTGTTTCGTGCTTCTACTACATTGCTATAATAACGTAGATATGAGCAATTTTCCGAAGAGTTTCGAACGTGACTTAATAACCGTCTTCAACTGTCGACCTGACGAGGTATTATTGGGTAATGATTCGGTTGCCGTAACTGGGTTTACAGACTTAAAAAACGGGAGTGAACGTTCGAAAAATCTCATACACCGCGGGGGGGACAGGACACCATCGGGACCGGCACCAAACTGTCCGTGCTTAGAGAGGTGTCCGCTTATGAGGAGAGTTTAGATACAGTTAACAATGACTGAAAAAAAAAAAACGTCGCGACAGGGGAACGCAAGCACGCAGGTGTCCAAAAAGTCTTAGAGAGGTTTGTCCGTTTTAAGGAGAGAGTTTGACTGTATAGGACATGGTTGTGAAAGTTTGAAAAGTTTGTGGTTATCGTTAGGAAGATATTACAGGTTAGGAAATCGGCTTGCCTAGTGGTGCGAGCATGGACGGGGGGACGGACAGGACCAGCTGGACGTGGTACAGATACGAAAGACACGGAACCATTTTTTTTTGGGAGGTTGATGAACTGTATAACTTGGTATGTCATAAGGGCTTTTTTCATTGACTAAATAATATTCAGTATTGGAAGACTTAGGAAAAAGTTTTAGGTCGTGTGACCAGTAAGGTTGTTGACTTGTTTTGACCTAAGAGGGTCTAATGTGTCCAATTTTCCTTGTTTATTGCGATATTTCAAAGACCCGTTCCAGAGTTGCTTACAAAATTTAGCGTGTCGTTGTTAACAGTTCTCACGTCTAAAGAAAATTAGTTACAATAAGAGAAATGATGTTACATTTTTGCCGTCAAAAGTTGTTTACATTTCGGGTAAATGTTACATTTTACGTCAAAAATTGTTACATTTTTGGCGTTAAGTTTGTTACAAATTTTGCGTGACGTAAAACATGGTATGTATAGGGGGGGGACAAGACGTGGGGGGGAGGATGATTGTTAGCGCCGCAAAAAATGAATAATACTAACGCAAAATGTAATAACAATCAACGGCAAAATGAAATACTAACGCAAAATTGTAATAAAATTGACGTAAAATGTAATAAAGTGTTTAAACGCATAATGTAAATAAACATTTTAACGACAAAATGTAATAACTTTTCTAACGCACAAAACGTAATAACCAAAATGTAATAACTCTTCAATTGCATATCTTTGATGATGCTATCGAACGAAGTCAAAGTACGAAAGTGTTTTACTGTGACTGATGCATTCCTGTCCAGCGTAAGGTGGATAGGAACAGCATGGATTTAAAATTAACAGGAGAAATCATCTTTTGCACATCGGTAATAAAAAAACTATTATAACTAAATGTGAAGGGAAAAGATACGTCTGGAGATTGTGTGGCAGGTATTATATGCATGGTAGAGATTTTAGTTGAGAGCGATTAGAGCGGTTAGTTAGCGGCAAGTTGTCATAACACGGCTCGAATTTTGTCGTAGTCACTTTTACCTTTTTTGAGCCTCGTAGGCTTTTAGCAGTATTTTCCGTTAGGGCGTGTTGTGGTCAGGGGGATTAAGAAAGAGTGCAACACGGTCCTCATATGGAAACAAACTCAGTACAGGCAACAATAAACGTGAGATATAGACGCTATTTTTTTCGCGGAGTTCAGAAGGCTGACTTAAGGTATCAGGAAAGAACAGGCACACACAAGAAAAACAGTTGCTTGTGTGTTCCGAAGTGTGTTTCGATTGACCCCATGCAGTTAGGATATGGATCGATCTACTTCGGATCCAGTTTCTCAAAGGCGCTTAACTAGATAATACATGACTCGCAGGTCCTGGTGTAGGCCTCGATTTCCGCCGCTCTCCTCGAGTCCGGTCTGGTTTATTTTAGATAAGTATTGCCTCGGCATACGACAAATTGCAGTGTTGTTGTGCTATTTTGTACCACAATGAAGAAAGAGGAGGAAAGAGAAGAAATATAAGAACAGTCTACCTTAGGAGAAAAGTAGCCATTGCTAACCCCAAAAAACTGGATAAGCGGCAGAAGACTGGCAAATACCACATCTCAAAACTAGCGAGTAACAAACATAGACGAGCAGATACACGAGTGAAATGTTCACAAGAAATGCATCAAGCACGAGGCACAGGGATAAAGTCTCGCTTTCTCGCTCAATCCCTTTCCTTCGCATTTTACTTATCATGATGGTGCGTATTATTTACCGATTGAACAAAGATATCTCAGGTTAATTTTAAATCCATGCTGTTCCTATCCACCTACGCTGGTACAGGGAAGCATCCGTAACAGTAAAACACTTTCGTAATTTGACTTCGTCGATAGCATCGTGCAAAAATATGTAATTGAAGAGTTATTACATGTGGGTTATTACGTTTTGCGCTAGAAAAGTTATTACATTTTGCGTTAAAATGTCTTAACATTATGCGTTAACACACTTTATTACATTTTGCGTCAATTTTATTACATTTTGCGTTAGTATTCATTTTGCGTTGATTGTTATTACACTTTTGCGTTAGTATTACATTTTGAGACGATTATTCACATTTTGCGGCGTTTACACTGCACCAAGGACGTCTTACAGGAACTGCAGCAAGGACATGTAAACTGACCTAAAGGCTAATAAAAAGGTTTTATAGCAGGGTGTTAAATTTCGCGGCGCTAATTTTCGCGATAACTTTT
>MU828007.1:0-15817 GCA_029204205.1 Desmophyllum pertusum
CGAGCCGGAGTAGCGTTACATAAATTAATTTTTTTTTTGATTCCGAGGGTCACAGACACGGCGTTCGCTCACACTGCGTCCAGCCGTTCTTTCCTTCTCCTTCTCGGGAGAAACGGAGACCGGACTCGAGAGAGAGGCGGAAATCCGAGCTAATTGTAGGTAGGTACTTGGTGGAATTAGGGTTTAACCAAATCCCGTTGAGTGCAAAACAGCAAGCAAATCCTTTTTTGTCACAAAACTAACACCTCGTAATGGCATGCATACTGCTCTTTCCCTCAACTCTAACTCGGGTCGACCGAGCTTTAACTACAGAAAACGTTATTGCTTCTTGGAAGACTATCCACGCGAACGATGCCGCACTATCAGCCGCCATTTTGAAAATTTCCCCCTCTTAGGACCGCTGGGCGATTGAGGCTCAGATGTCCCGCTTGCGCTTTGCGCCGTGAAACCGGAAGGGCAGTAATTGCGCTTGCGCCGTGAAACCGGAAGGGCAGAATTCGGTTATGAAATAACCGTCCGCTCCCAGATCTTCGCGTTTCCCGACCGCTGGTCTAGGGTGACGCGGGCTCTTGGGGACGAGATTGACAACGGTCAGGATATCATATCGAGCAAAGGTGAGCATATGTACGCGTTGTTTTAAATAACTTTAGGAGGTAATTCTGGTATTTTCGAATTGAAGTCATTTTATTCACACCGTACGGTGGAGTTTACGTTTGGTCACGCATTCGACAACTGGCGTGATTTTCACGCCTTCTTGTGTACTGATTTTGACCAGATTTTTTTGAGAAGTTGGGAAATCATTTTGCCCAAACTAAACTTTATATATATTGGAAGATCTTTCTTGTTCACAGTTTACATCCTTCATTTGATGGGATTCTGAGATAATGGCACATGGTTAAAATGGCAATATCCTTTTGACGCAACTAACTATCATAACATTGGGAGGATACTCCTGGTTTTTGTGTACCGTTTCAATACTTAGAAAAATCCTATATAGCTTCTGAAATTGTGTTCTCTAGACAATAAAAAGTCATGCAATACGTTGGTAGTATTAAATGTTCTATAGTTGTGGTGGATAGTTTCGTCAGGAGCGGCCGAGTGAAAATGGTCGATTTTTCAACCCAGTTTTGGACTCGCTGAATCGAGTCTTGGGGGGGGGCGACATCGAAAATTTTCGTTTTTCTCGGAAATACAAAAATATTTTCAAGAAAAAAAACTTACATAGCGTTTGTGTTCTCCACTAAGGACTACACCTAATTGCAACAGGATAGCGAATTTGAGTTTTTAATCTTTTGGCTCGCGGAAATTCGATTTTGTCTGATAATTGTGGAAATCTTCTCCTTAAGCCGGGAAAAATATTACTGACAAGAAACTATTTTTTGCCTTAGAATTGGTACCTTCTTAGGTCCGTAAAATTAATATCGAGCCGATGCCCACAAAACGAGATTCCTGGTACCTTTTAGGGGTTATTTTCGAAAATTTCCGACGATCCACCCCCGTCACTTTTATATGGGCCCCCCCCCCCCGCCCCCCGGAGCACGAAATCTTAAATGGTTTGAAACTCGTGTTACCCAAAACAGGAGTCAGCTTGAACGTTTGTTCCCTGTTTTGTATCCCCATTTTTATGACTGCTAAATCAACGGGTGAACGCATTAGGAAGGACGATATAAAGGTCCTATTTGTTCAAACTATCATTAGCAGTCCCACTAAATTTAGAGGGAAATTATCATAAATGTATATCACTTAACTGTTGACCTGCAAAGTTCCTCCTTCCAAGCGCCACTCTGCTCATTCCGTGTCACGGACGGGCGAGCTGACAGAGTCTTTCAGTATACCACGACTGCAGGCAATCCTTAGAAATCCCCTCTGGAGATTCTATACAGATTCATTCAGGGCCAGATTAATCGAATGTAAGATTTTGTTAACCTCCCTATTCACTTCTTATATCGTAACAAGTCTGCAAACCCTCACTTGTTTAATTTGTAAAAACACATCTGTTGCGAGTTTAACAATTAAAGGTTGTTAATAACAGAGTTTAATCTAATTATTCACGACCTTCGGGCCAACTGCGATCAATTATATATACATGTACCCGAGAGAGATCTCTTTAATGAAGGAATTTCTTGTATTTTTCTTTCTTTTCTAGAATTTATGGAGGCCAAATTCCTAATTCTGCAGTGAAAGCCTGTAAGAGTTAATCGCCTAAAATAAGTGACGACATATTTTCTATTTCTGAAATTCCGAAAGTCAAATCAACGCGTTACATGGCAATTTGGATTGACGACGAGTGAGACGCTGTTAGGTTTTAATTATAAAGACAATCTTGTATGAAATTATTTTATATAAAAGCATTTCCCGTCATCCATTTCATGTACTACGACTATCTTGTCTGTGTGTTGACATTTGACCTTTTTATTATGACGAAACAAGTTCATTCAATGTGTATTTTTTAAACCCCCTACTAATTATACAGTATATCAAGTTCAGTTCAGGAAACTATTCCCGCCTGTTTCACTATTAACAATCAAGTCGAGCTAATCTCCCTTTTTTTATTTATTATGATTTTTTTTAATATTCGTTTTTATTCCAGTTTAAATATTTTGAAACGCCAAAACCGCCAACGCCAAAACTGATAAAATTAATTATACCAATAGAAAAACTCAAGTGAAAATATTAGTTAGTAACCATAAAATTTTATGATTGGTTATATAAGGTACAATGTAACATGAGGGGACCCTAATGACGTTTTCGACTGTCAGTTCCTGAATAAAAAGGAGATTAAGTTTAATGCGGTTACCGAAAGTATTATAATATGTCAATACTCTTCTAGCCCATGTGTTCATCACTAGTTGTTATGCATAGTATCAATTTTCCTTCCTCCCGGCATTTCCTCGCGGCAGAATTAAATTCTAATATTTCCGCGCGAATTTCAGTTTGGCGGTAAATGACGAGTTTTACTAGCTAGAGATTTATACATTTCGATCTCGCAATACTCTTCAAGTGGGAGTTTTCGCTTACTATAAGTTAGAATATGGTCATCTCCGTCGATCTACATAAACGACGTGATTCAGCGAAGTGGAAATGCCGTGAATAGAGAGCTGCAGCGACTTGATACCGGGCGCCCAGGAAGGAAAGCCTTTGGCCTTCCATAATGTTTCCAAATCTTATAGATGGTAGTACGTACTTGTATGAATCCTTCTGTCTTCGGTAAAAAGGTCAGTTTTTGTTTTGTTTTGTAGTGCGAAAGCAATCGTTCAATCTCGCAAGCAACATTGAAGTGTTGTGTTTCAGTCCAGTCTTTATTCATTGGTTTTTACTGTCGAGATCCGTAAACACCAAATACAAACGCATCCCGCGTAATATAATGTCCGGGTTTTCACATCGTGGATCATTCATTGCTTAGGTCAATCATGAAGACTGGAGGATGGCAGGTAAGTCCGTTCCATGCTATGTAAACAGGTAATCTCTAAGTATTTACAAATAATGAAACGCGTATTTTAATGCATTTTAACGCGTTTCGCTGTATAACCAACAGCGAGGTCCAGTCACTACATGGAATAAATTGTTTCATCACTCCTTCGATTGATACCTTCGATGATTGGTGCATGCGGCAATTTATTATATTTTTATAAATTTCCTGTAAAGTATAGGTACATTAAAAAGCATAGTATTTACGGTGGCGAACTTAGACTTAGAATTTTATTCTCCGCATTAATTTTAATTCGGTATTTTACGCGTCGCACGCTAAACGTTTGCCCTCCTGTGAAATTAAAATCTATTAGACATAATATTTTACCACATTTTAGTTTTTATTCGTGTTTTTCATGCTACAAAGCTAATCGAGTACAATAATGATAATATCGCTATAGAACCCAGCGGTATGGAATAACCAAGATATAGCACGCTATAATTTAACATTCGTCTGTACTGTAAGGTGGCACACCCAACGGTATGGAATAACCAAGAGATAAACCAATGCGTACCATGCTATAATTTAATATTCGTCTGTACTGTAAGGTGGCACACCCAACGGTATGGAGTAACCAAGATACAGTAGCACGCTATAATTTAATATTTCGTCTGTACTGTAAGGTGGCACACCCAACGGTATGGTATAGTAAACCAAGAGATTACCAATGGCGTGTATGCACGCCTATGAATTTAATATTCGTTCTGTGACTGTAAGGTGGCACACCCAACGGGTATGGAGTAACCAAGAGATACCAATGCGTTGTGCATTCTATAATTTAATATTGTCGTCTGTACTGTAAGGTGGCACACCCAACGGTATGGAGTAACCAAGATTCTAGCAAGCTATAATTTAATATTACGTCTAGCACTGTAAGGTGGCACACGCTCCAACGAGGATGGGAGTAGAGCCCAAGAGATACCAATGGCGTCAGCACGCTATAATTTAATATTCGTCTGTACTTGTAAAGGTGGCACACCCAACGGTATGGAGTAACCAATGATATAAGCAAGCTATAATTTTAATATTCGTCTGCCACCAGTAAGGTGGACACCCAAACGGCGAACTGGACGTAACCAAGAGATACCACTGCGTAGCACGCTATAATTTAATATTCCGTCTGTACTGTAAGAGTGGCAACACCCAACGGTATGGAATAACCAAGATATAGCACGCTATAATTTTAATATTCGTCTGTAACTGTAGGTGGGCCCACCCAGCGGGTAATGGAATAAACCAAGAGATTACTAATGCCGACCTAGCTAGTCCCTAAAGTCTTAACGTAACCCTTTGACAATTCTCGCACCTAATTAATAATAATGTCGCAAAATTATAAGTTGGCCTGGCCAATCATTGAGAATTAATTGCATTTATAAATGCCCATAACGCTGTCTACTACAATGCCGACGCTCGGCGTTCATGACTCGTTTGTTACTGTTTGACAATTTATTGTACAAGATGGAAGATCCCGCTATGAAACATACATCAGTTGCATACATGTATTAAAACTGGTTGGATCATAATTAATCTAAGCGAGTAATTATATGAATTTTCCAATGTTTTGCTAGGGGCACTTTGGCACCAGAAGCACGCTTTAAGTTTATATGAATCAGAGTCTTACTATGTTTATTAATTCAGCATTTGTATTTAGCACGATTAAATAATTAACATGTATATTGCGACTCGCACTAGCAACCGCCACATCTGCAGTGATCGGGCTAGCCCCTTTGTAGATTAACAATTTAGATTTAGAAATTGTGTACATACATATCGATAGTTTATGCATTCCGATACAGAACTTTCTATTGAAAGCCCTACAAGGGTATCTACAAAAATTGCTCATGATGAATTTTTATTAGCCTGCAAATGTCAGGACTGTCAACGTTTTTTCTTTAAGCAGGAAGAGGTCCTTATATGACTTTTTTTTAAAAATACTATGAAGTAGTCCAACGGCTGGTATAACAATTAATTTCCCAAATCTTCGCGAATGTATTTTACGTGACCATGAGTGACCCGTTTCAGTTTAGTATTGGACGTACTCCATGGTCGTCCGACTGAGTATCCTACTATTCCTAGCAGCTAACATCGGTGGTCGAGAATTATACGAATTATTTTAACCTTGCAAGTTGCCGGCCGGGATTATATAAACTCGAATTACGCCTTTATTTGGATCATCATTTATTCAACATCATTCAGTCCAACGTTTGTCAAGACATACGAGACTGATTTCTGACTTCCACAGGGAGTCACCAATCCTTTTGATCTTGGGTTTTCCTTTCAATTTGCGCGAAACAGTTCTTTGACACTTTGGAAACGGATTATGAACTACCTCAGCTGGTGGCGGGCTTAAATTTAGGTATAAGACAATTTACTGAGAACACTAACTTCTAGTAAATTGTATGGGGTACTTACAGTTGAAGGTCTTTGTGTCCCCTCATGATAAATTACTACACTTGAAACACTATAAATAGCTACTTGTAAACTAAGATCTTTGAAGAAGATCAGACAATTGCAATAAAGAAACTGGGGAAGATTAAAATGGAGAAGAAAAGAGAGATCAAGTCAAAGAGAAAGACGAAAAAGGACTCTGCATGAAACGGCCGTGTCCATTCAAATGAAAGCTATTGAGTGGTACTTTCATGTGGTACTGTTTATTATGTTGTACAAGGTGGTTCTAACTTTTAAGTCTGTGGATAAAACCCTAGTGTGTGACCATTCAAATGAAAGCTATTGAGTGGTACTTTCATGTGGTACTGTTTATTATGTTTGTACAAGGTGGTTCTAACTTTTAAGTCTGTGGATAAAACCCTAGTGTGTGACCATTCAAATGAAAGCTATTGAGTGGTACTTTCATGTGGTACTGTTTATTATGTTGTACAAGGTGGTTTCTAACTTTTAAGTCTGTGCATAGTTAGTAGGAGGAGACCAGTCTCCTCTACTAACTATGGTCTGTGGATAAAAACCCTAGTGTGTGACCATTCAAATGAAAGCTATTGAGTGGTACTTTCATGTGGTACTGTTTATTATGTTGTACAAGGTGGTTCTAACTTTTAAGTCTGTGGATAAAACCCTGGTGTGTGTGACCATTCAAACGAAAGCTATTGAGCAGTACTTCATGTAGTACTGTTTATTATGCTATACAAGGTGGTTGTAACTTTTAAGGCATCCCCATAAAATGTTTAATTTCCCATCGCCTCTCTCTCGAGAAAGTGGGTCGGAAAAGGAGAAACGAAATATTGACAAATTGATAAATAAATAATTCCAAGCGAGCCTTCCAGTTATACTGTTCCCCGTGGCCACCATTTTGCAACGAGCCGATATCACTCTATAAAAGGTGTTCGAATTAAGACGTCATTATGAGGGCTGATGATATTAAACTTGAAACACCCGAGAAAAGGGCGCAGGCAATGAATCAGAAAACGTTTTTTGGGGGGTCGGTCGGGCGATGGGAAACGAGACATTTTATGGGGATGGCCTATCAGTCTGGATAAAAGTGTGTGTCCCATTCAAATGAAAGCTATTGAGCAGTACTGTTTCATGTGATACTGTTTATTATGCTGTGCAAAGTGCTTTTGTGAATGAAAATACACACAAAATCGAGTGCAAATACGAGACCGTATTACACTCTTCTCAATCCGGCTCGGAAAAAAAACTGACTCATAAAAATGGCAGAGTATTAACACTACTTTCCGCTGAATAACCGTTTTTTTTTTACCGTCGACTTCAAAGTCATGGCGAGCTGACTTCTAATCAAGTAAATGTAAAAAGTTGTCCCGTTTTCTATGCAGTGTCTAGTTTTGTCGCAACAACGTTTCAATCGGTAACAAGCGGCCACTGTTTGTTCTAATTCTATAGTCGAGTCCATGCTTGTAAACAACGTCGTTTACTAAATACTTGTTATAACATGCATCTTGTAAAACTCTTGGAACGTTACAGTGCCTGCAGCCTAAATCTTGTTTAACATGTGAAAATTAATCAAGTTTGGGGTGCCAGTCAGATCTTCACACGCAGACATAATTTGTATGTCTGGAAAGGGCTTAGTTTCAGAACGCAGTAAACAAAGTTTGGAGTTGGTCCTCTCTCCACATTCAGTAGGCGTTTTTTTGCGGTCTGCTCCTGAATAGGCCCATTGTCTTCCGTTTCATGAATGGGCTTGGCGCAAAAACAACTGTCCATGTTAATTTTAAAATGTCATATATCACGCTCATTTCTGAGACGAAAGGTTTTGCACCATGACTCGTTTTGAAACTGAGTCGGGGCAGCCTCTTTCTTCACTTTTTTCTCGTCTCTATTATTTACTATAACCTTGATGATCACATGATTTTAAACATAAAACAAGGCGATTTTAATCGATCTCAAAGGCTAAAAATTCCCTCGCTAAAATTCTGGTGAAAATAAAAATGAAAAAATCTTATAAAATAAATGAACGTGTCAATCAGATTTTCCCTCAGGTTCCTAGAGTAGATAATTAGAAGTCGAAGACGTTTTGGTTGTGGAGCCTAATCAACGGGTCCTATTCCGGGGAATAGCTCGATTACTAATAAAGTGGAGCCTTGTTCGGGATCCGAATAATGTTTACATAACAGGGGAGCTTCAACAATTCGCGTGTGACGCGGGGAATTTTTATCCTGCAGTAATACCAGGAAATAAGAAATGGTATATTCTGGGATAATATTTCTCGGAGCTGAGGGTCAACATTCTGGACTTTTTCAGTCCTTTCAAGGGAGTGTTCCCGAACCACCCGTCTTGCACGCGCAAGGGATATGACGAGAAGTTTAATTTTCGAATGGAGTGCAGTCCCGCATTTTGACTGGAGTTCTAGAGTGAGGCTTCAATATTAGAGAGGCTGAGGGTTTATTAAAGCTTTATACAGTATAAGCGGTTTGAATTTTTTGTTTGATTTTAAGGTGTCATCTGTAAAGAATATTACACATTTACAAAACCAAGACTAACCTGATCCATAAAGTAAAATAAAGATGTTTAAGCTGCGGCGATAACATCAAGAAGTTTATCTTTTAGTTATTTATACAGTGCACACTGAATTGAAGGTAAATTAAAAGAGGACATGCATGTTTTGTCAGCCTGGCTGAAAGGAAAGGAAACGGTTGTCAGTCAAATAACAAAGAAACAATAACGCTGCGTGAAGCTTTATTGCAGTTTACAATGACATGTTCAGCTGCTGGAATTGATATACAGTCAACTCTTACATGTAAGGTGGGCATGGTTAGCTGGTTGGTCCAGGCCGATTTTCACTTGTTTGTCTCTAACGTAACTCTCTTTAAGGCGGACACCTCTTTAGGGGGACAGCTAGAGCTGGTCGCGAGAGTGTCCGCCTTTAGAGAGAGTTCACTGTAGTTTGTACACAGTGCATTGGAAGCGGAGGCAAACTGAAATAAATTAAAAGCAACTCAGGCAACGTTGTCATTTTCAGAAATAAACACAATGATTAATTGCAAGGTATTGTTATCTGGAGTCAGCTGGTTCGTTCTTTGTTATCATAGATTCAACCGGAATACATTTTTTCTTGCAGAAATCCAGTTTATTCTTTTAAAGATAAAACGTCTCTAGATTCTTAAATTATAAATGTTGTTTCTTAATTACATTTTCTAATAAATAATGAACAGCGTGTAAATAGTCACTTAGATCGTCCTACAGGTACCCAGTTGTCACTACCAATGACAACGAGTACCCTGCAGCTTACAGCGCAAAACTTTTCAACTTGTCTTCCAGTAGTAATCAAAGGCACTATGTGCCAACTCGTGAATGGAAAAGTAAATAAATTAATTAACATCGAAATATGCAGTAGTACCGGGTAAATGTAAGTTGACAGTCTCGTCCTCGATGCTTTTGAGAATCGAGTTTCGAGTTTTGAGTCTGACTCGAATAGGTATTTAGAGGAAACGATTTATTTCTCGAAACAGAACAATAGATTCCGCGCGGCATTCACGCAAGCCAGTGTATTTCGTATTCACGTCCAAATCAGTGTTGGTCGGGAGGGAAACTCAAACGAAAAGTCTTTAACCACTGATATTCGATAATCGCCAACTTTATGGGCCGAATATTTTTAAAAACAAGGTTTACACAGGGTTTAACAAAACCATACCCTGGGCGCCAGAGGCTTTTCTTGCGCGGTTTCCGGTTTCAAATCTCTCTTACGATTTCAAACTGACTGGCCAACTTAACTATATTAAGCCTATTAACCGTACAGTAAACCCCGTTATAATTAGAAGGTGTATATAAAACACAGACCAGAGGTCTATAGGAGTGTTTCACTGTTGATCAACATTACGTCAAATTTGTTTGTTATTCAAATTTGCCAACCATTTGAACAAAAGAACTCTTTGTTTCAACAGCCAATAGTTCTCTGGTTGGCACATTTAATAACAATAGGTGACGTAACGAGAAACATCGCTATAACTAGTTATAGACCTCTGCACAGACTAAAAAAACATTTAGCGACTTAATAGACTGACCTGCATATAAGTTTATTTAGACCTCATTGACTAACTTTTTAGACGTCGTTTAAATATTCGCGCCAATATGTTCGAACTGGTTTGAGTTTTATTTGAAGCAAGTTGCTGTTCGTGAAATAAAATATTTCAATCATTTCAAAACATTCTGATCTTGTTTGTGTAGTCTGTGCTTCGCACGCACAATATAAAATTAATTTTATATGTAAACATTCATTCGTCTTCAGTTCTGTCATACACGAAACTCTTGGACAGAAAAATACTACAGTTATCTATGAAGTTGCAATTCTTGGACTAAAATTAGCTACAGTTAAATTATCAAAAATGGGTTTGCCTCTCCGATTAAAAAAAACATATTGAGATACTATGAAAATAAAAGGTAAATCTTATGTTTTTGTCCTCCGTCACGCAACGCTTCCTCGTTCCGATAATAATATTTTAAATTATTTCAACCATTCATGCAACTAAATAACATAAGCTTACATGCGTATGATATAAACATCGTCCATCGCGCTGACTAAAGAGTCCATTCGAGTCCATTCGCGGAGGCCAAGGAAATATGGAGATTGAGCAAAAAACACTGTCGAGCGTCTAAATAGATCCATGAATAGAAAAGATGAACATAGCCACTGAAACCAGTCATTTGGTGAGTAAATCAAGCCACTTCCAGCTCAGACAACAGCAACTCGGTGTCCTCGTAGGTACTTTAAGTAGGGTTATTAAAGTGTCCTACTTAAAGTACTTACCCAGGGCTCTTGTCGCTCCCGTCGCTCCCGTGTGTGTCCCCCGTGAGTCAAAAAAGGAATCTTGCATCATCTTTCAGCGTATCGAAGGTCGCGAGATCGAATCCCAGTGGAGGCAGGTATTTTTTTTTTTTTTTTTTTTCCGCAAGTATGAGAAACACAGGTACTAATATCAGTTCGCTTTAAATAAATATATACGCTGGAAAAAAAAGCATTGAAGGGTTTTTATAGTTCAGACGCAAACAAAATAAAATATCATAGAATTCCATACCATAGTGGTACAAAAGAAAATATAGAATGATCAGATATATTAGATTTTATTCATACACTTGGTATAAAGAAGATACAACATTTAACATACTTAGTGTTTTCCTAAGTCTTGAAGTCCGTAGCTTGGTTTAAGTTTCGACAGCTTGAGCCTTGATCAGCCTTGCAGCCTTGAATCGATCGAAGAACTTCAAAACGTGACTCACTTTTAATATTCTAAATGTCTCCTCTTTGGGCGGTCGAGTATTATTTAGGGTTATTTCTTTCAATTTCGAACTCCAAAAAGGTGTCTAATTGTAATTGTAAGAGTGAAAAATACCGTGTTGAAAAATAGAAGAGATCCGCGCCAGACGCCATTTTGTTTACTGATAATGCATAAATTACCGTACTACGCATACATTAAAGTTTACAACCTAGTGGCCATCGACCGAGGTACTCGAGCGAGGGATCGAGCGAGTGAAATTTGTCCGCTATACGCTATAACTTCGTTCATGCAAAGCATTCACTCGTTAAAAAGGAACTGCTCGGACGCTCAACTTTTAACAAATTACTCAAAACCTACATCACGGACCAAAACCTTGTCATAATTTTATTAGCTATTGTACATATGTAAATAGTTTTAAGACGAAATCCATTAGAAAATCGAGTAATATTTATGGCCAGTGGACAAAAATCCTGTACTATGACGCCGTAAGCTTTCACGCTTAAACTAGACATTCAATGATAGTTTAAGCGTGAAAGCTTACGGCGTCATAGTACAGGATTTTTGTCCACTGGCCATAAATATTACTCGATTTTCTAATGGATTTCGTCTTAATGATTTTATATCACATACTGTGAATATGCTATTTTCTTTTTTTTACTTCCTTATTTATATTAGTATTTTAACAGATGAAGAGCCACCTTTGTGGAAATACTGTTAATAAACCATTATTATAATTATTATTAATATTCACAGCGTACACGGAGCTGCTCGAAAGGGAATA
Source organism: Desmophyllum pertusum (assembly GCA_029204205.1). Taxonomy (NCBI): domain Eukaryota; kingdom Metazoa; phylum Cnidaria; class Anthozoa; order Scleractinia; family Caryophylliidae; genus Desmophyllum; species Desmophyllum pertusum. The sequence continues at coordinate 11,936 of MU828007.1, forward strand.
GAATCTTTCATTTTTCCAAGAGTAACGTTATTCCAAATTAGGAAATTATTACCAAATATAGATTCCTTGACGAAATTGGGGGTGTGATTATCTTGATTACAGATTTCAATATTGCAGAATGTAGAAAAAAGAAACAAACGTTACTGGAGATGAAAAGCAGGAAGCTTGCAACTGCTTTGATCGACAGTTTACCCAAACAAAATAAGACGAATTGTTTGGTTTTCAATCAAAAATTACAAAAACTGTTTGCTTGCATGAACAACATCAGAAAATTAACAGGTAAAAGAACTGGCAGAAAGAAACGTTTTGTCCAAATTATAGCTTTGTAGCGTTTTTCATAACCGAGTTATAGCCAAAATAATTTTCAGAAAATTACAGTGTTTAGTATGCAGCCGCCATGTTGGTGCCCCATCTGTGGGGCACCAACATGGCCGCCATAAAATTGCACAAGAATTAGAGTATATTCTACCGTCAATATCATTAGCTTTCACTTCAAATCTGTTTAGACACCTCTTCTAAATTATTATCACGTCTGAAAATTTAAAAATGATATAAAATATCCGTTTTTTGTGACAGTTCATTAACACGTTCATCCGGGACATCACAAATTTCAAATAGCTTTATTTCCAAAAGGAATCACTGGATCGATACCAAACTTTGCATAGAGATTAATGATTTCCATGTCTAGAAGATATAAAAAGAATAGCTTTGTAGGATTAACAGTTTAGATTTTTGAATTTTGATGACGTCAGATGAAAACAAAGAATAGGTAATTTGACGTGCGAATGTGGGACTTTTAATAACGGCCCTAAGCAGCTGCGGCCATATTTAACAAATAAAGAAGCCAAAACCATGTACTATACTGTCATAAAACACGACGGCGAATTTGAGAAACACGAGAGAAATTTAGAAAACACGGGCCGCAGGCGAGTGTTTTCTAAATTTCTCAAGAACAAATGTTGTCCTACAGTTTATTATCGAAGTTCACGCTGGTTCATTGCGATTGTAGAGGAAACCATGATATATTGATATATGTTACGCGTACTAAAAGAAACAACAAAGTAGGTTCGACACGTATTCTGTAAAGGGATCTCGATACGTATCGGTTCTTAGGAGCGCGTCAGGAACAACACAAGACTTGGGTCCAACAGTAGTTTATTTCACATCACTCCAGGTTCAAGCTGTGAGCAGCTTCTAGTAGTTCTTACAAGGACTCATTAGTTATTTTACCATTCGAAACAAGTCTGTGTGTCACGTGCCGGAAACACAATATAACCATTTGAATTTGCGGCACTTAAGCCCCATTTACACGACATTCATTTTAGGTCCGGCACTCCTAAATTTGGCACGCGGACCGATAGTTTAGGGAACGGCCCGCTTGATTTACACGACAAAATATGTTCGATTTTTTTCCATGTTCATTTCTGAACGGCACCCCAAAAATAAGAACGGCACTCTTAAATTTGTGAGTCCGCGAGATTATTTAACAGCGGCTCACATAATTTTTAGCGGATTCAGCGTTAAAAATCAAAATGTCAGGTACTCAATGTCGATTGCCTAAAACAATTTTATGGCTTGGTGCCTTGAAAAAACGAAAAGGCCTGACAGAAATGAGGGACGAAACAAGGCATGTCCATCATTTGTACCGTGGCATTGAAGCAGCGATAGTACGGCTTTATGCCAAGCTATATATATATCGATCTGTTTAATCCTTCTGCGCTTGAGAGAGCTTTTGCCTCAGGTTTGACATGTTGAATCAAGTCGGAGAGCTGTGGTATTGAGGGACATTTTCTTCTGGCGTGCAAATAACAAGCCATATAAGCAGACAACGGCATTAAAATACTCAGTAAAAACTGCATTTTACGGAACAGATATTGAAATACCGAGGGGTCAAAATTGAACATGGCGCATGATGTGAATTTATCAACATGCATTGCTACTGATACAATCTGCCCTCCTAGCTAAAATAATGCTACTTGCCTATAGAAATGACTATTCCTCGAAATAGTAGTTTACATGAAAGCAAATTACAAGCGGCTTGAACAAAGCCGTAGTTAGTGTTTCCAAAATGTGCAAAACACGGCATAGACAAATTACGTCTGTTAAAATACTCCGCTATAAGCAAAGCCACGTTTTTACTACCCGCTTGTTGTTATTAGCCTTGATAATAAAATCTATCTAACTTCAAACGAGTGGAAATACCGCACTGATTACTCTGTATGTCATGCCAATTTCGTATTCCTCTTTATGGCTAAGGCTTTTACCTGGCCATGAAGACATATCTCGTCAAGGACCAACACCGTTTGCGCATGTGTGATTGAGAATTTTGGCCGCCCCATAAGTTTTTCTCCGTCAGTCGGCTCTCAATTGGGAACAGAGAATGCATTAACTCTGTTTTGGCAACGCGCGGCCTCTTTTAGCGGGCGTTGGCCGAGGACTACCTCCTGAGGTGGTCTCAGCCCGCCTAAATTTATTGCGGCACGGCCGTGCCGAACACATTTTGCATTAAACAGCGGCAAAAATCAAGCGGGCCGTGACCATAAAACTAAGCGGACCCGCGGTACCAAAATTTAGGTAGTGCCCGGAACCAAAACTGAATGTCGTGTAAATGGGAGCTTAAATCCACAAGTATCAGAAGCTCTAAGAGACGTTCTTGTTGGCTTCCCTGTTGTAAAACTGAAATGACTATCTGCTGGGGACTTTTTTTAGTGATTTTTTAAACTATTAATAGGCGACATTTCGAGTTAATTCTTACCTTGCCTACTCCATTGTTTTGATTATACTTGTGCATAAAACTATTAATTGACAATGAATGGCGTGGAGAGTATCAGTCTCTTGATATTTCAGACGTCTCCTGCGGTCGCTTACTCCCGAGATAGAACAAGTAACCGAGACCAGAAGGAGGACGGCTGGAAAATCCAAGGGTATAGCTAGTGTGAGAATCTATTCTAACATTCTTGTGTGGAAATGTTAAGACGGATTCCGCTCAACGACGAGCAATAAGTTGCCAAAAATTAATTAACTAAAAAAACTACTCCCATAGCAAAATACAGTGCGATAACATTTTGAATACTATTGAAACATTATCACTTAATTAATCACTTCTCCAAGTGACCCCGCAATTAAGTATTACTCAAGCATTCTCACGAGAAAATTAATGTCAAGCCTCGCTAAGAGAAAAAAGATATCTAAAAAACGCACGCCACATTTTGTTTTGAACTGACATGAAGCGTCTTTTTAATTAAAATATGTAATGAACTTCCTCTCGCGGGCGTCAGCACTTGGGAGCTAATTTATCGATAATTTCTCCTGGTAACTGTATTCAAAATGTCCTAACCCGTCGCTATGAGTATTTTTTTCAGTAACTTAATTTTATATGCACTTAACTTGGCTCGAAACGTGAGCGGAATCCGTCTTAACTTTTTCAGCTATATCTTATTGGTACATAAGTTTGACAACTGTTTATTACAAATGAATAGGAACGTTCAAACAGTATAATGTGTTTTAAAACTTTGTTTATCTTTGACTTATACGTAGTCGGGGATTGCCCCTTTTATAAGCTGGTCTTCTGATTAATTTTAAACTCACCAAATTCGCGTTCCGGTGCTTTCAAAAATATCAGTTACAACACGGCCTATATATGTTTACTCCTCACGAGAGGACTTTAGTACATTGGAAAAACCACCATGACTAATTACATTGCATTGCAAAGAAAAGTTTAACTGTTGTGTGTGTTGCGTGGTGTCCTATCGTAACAAGATGCATCCCAGTTTTTTCGGCAACAATGCACGCAAAACTAAAATTTAAACAACATGTTATCAAAAAGTATTTACAATTTATCATAGCAGACTTGAAATTACGTTTCGCCAGGTTATTACTTGC
>MU828008.1:0-15762 GCA_029204205.1 Desmophyllum pertusum
CCGATTTCTATAGAAAAATTCATTAGCCTGACGAGGGAATTCCACGTTAAAAAATTTCAACTTTTCACGGCGGAAAAAACCGATATCGCAACACGAATCGCGAAGCGATGAGTGCGATATCGGTTTTTCAAGTGAAATTTTAACGTGGAATTCACGAGTCAGGCAATGAATTTTTCTTGAAATCGCAAGAGCCTTTTAAAAAAAGGAAAATACGAGTACTTTTATAATAAATAGCGCTCGAGGAAAGCCATTCAACGTCAACTGTCAGGACTGTTCACGAGCAATGCGAACGAATTACGAAATCAAGCTAAAGATTCTGTCGCAAACTTTATATTTTATCCTCGTGCCATATGGTAGTAGTTTTTTTTCCATTTTAATTGGAGGAAACGTTATTGTAGACAATTTACGGTGTTTGTCAGTAATTATAAGGAGATACACTGGCAAGCTAGTAAAAAACTACATAAGCTTCATTACTGAAAGACAGAATGATGAACACTTTTTACTTCGGCTGCAGGCACACTGAAATGAATCAAAAGAAAAACCCGGGAGAGAAAAGCTTTGGAAAAGACGTTTTTTTTTCAAAAAAACAAAGCAATACTGTAAGTAATATTATGCTTTATACCTTGAAAGAAACTTAAGCTTATTAGCGTACAAAATTCTAGTCTACGTTTTAAATTTCAATGGCTTAGTCCATCCTTGGTTTGAGAGGAATGGTCTTTTAGACGCGTCGGTTGACTTGTTTTCGTTTTCGAATGTGAATTTACTTTGTACTCAGTTGCTGGCGTCATTAAACACTTGTTTGATCTTCGAGCGGCTGTTTTTGTAGCCTTCAGTTTAGCACAAGAGAACTATTACAGGTCAAAGCTATCGAAATGTAGTTAGATCAAAGAATGTAACACAAACTATTCTTTTAGCCGAAATTTTGACTTATTTCGCTACAAAACGGAACTGAAAAAACGTGTCATCAAATGTGCTTTTCTTAGCGAGTTTACCGAAAAATCACCCACGCGGTATTAAATGATTGCTGTTTTCAAGTGGGGTTTTGAAGTAAGTATAATTTTTCTTACTTATGGTCAAACTATCGACAGTGTCACTTCAACAAAATAGAAAGCTCCGGTGAAAATTTGGCCGTATTATTTTTTCAAGCGGGACGTTTTGACGACGTTTTTAAAAGTACTGCGGTTTATTTAACTTAAGGTGGCTCGATGTAGTTTTTTTAGCGCTGGGGTGAGAGTTTTGAAAACAAAAATTGCGCATCAGAAGGCGACTCTTCACAAAGATTTTTGTCATAACTACACCATGAATGATGACAAATGATGATAGATTTATTTTACACTGGTTTCCAAGCAACAGAGGTTACCATAGGCAACGATTTCGGCATCCTATGTGGTTTTAAACAAGGCTGATTTGGTGTTAGACAATCTAAGTCCGAAACATTGCATTCATTTTTTCTATATTTTAAGTATGGCTCGTTTGACACACCTGTAGACGAAATTTCAAGAAAATTCTCATAAGGCCGTTTTTGATTACAAACTGCCACTGAAACGTTTTTGCGGTGTCGTGTTTGTGGTATGCTCCCAGAATTTACTTCAAAATATTTCATTAAATTAAAGCTATAATATGTACCTTTCCCTCTGTTGAAGGATTTTTTAATGATATTAAAGACTTTGTAAGGTAAATGGATCACCTTCGGATGGTTACGATTTCGAAAAATATTCAATTTTGAAGAACTGCGCGATTAGGCACCTCAGAACACGAATCGAAGCGAGTGATTTACATTTAGTCGGGTGATACGGTGCTAAAATGCTCTTACAGTAATTTTTTTTTAACTAATTGTTAGGTGTTAGCGTGATGGGTTTTGCACTTGATATTCCAATCGAAAATGCCATTAGAAAAAAATCGTGCAGAGCGTTAGAAAATAACACCGAATTATGGGTAAGTTTTCGCTCGCTAACTACTGTATTTCTCCGCAACAGGGATTTTGTTTATCTTGTTTCGGCGTCAATTCTCCTCTCATTTGATGCGGACGTGCAATGAATATTAATTTTATTCGCAAATGCAATGCCGGCGTTGGATAGCTGCTGTCTTTCATGCACAGATTCGTCAAAGCCAGTAATATATATTTGTTTCCAAAAACATGTATATATTTATATATGATACTACGTTTGTACCCATATACAGCCATGGCGCGGGAAAACGAAAAAAAAAAGTTCGATAAAATGAGAGAAGACTAGAGGAAGCTAAAGGGCAGTCGTGATACAAAATTTTCGTTGTGTGCACAAGCACCATGGACCGTATATGCGTAACACGTGCTAATCTATATGTAAATCAGATACATGTGCTTTTGAAAAATATACATATTACTATTACGATCTGCATGGTGAAAATCAGGCCTAACACGCGGCATGCATTTGGAATAAAATTAATATTCATTGCACGTGCATCAAGAGAGAAATTGACCAGAAACAAGATAAACAAAATCCCTGTTCGGAGAAATACAGTAGCGAGCGAAACTTACCCATAATTCGGTGTTATTTTTCTAACGCTTGCAACGATTTTTTAATGGAATTTTCGATTGGAATATCAAGTGCAACCATCACGCTAACACCTAACAATTTTAAAAAAAATCTGTAAGAACATTTTAGCAATATCCCGCTAAATGTAAATCACGCGCTTCGATCGTGTTCTGAGGTGCCTAAGCGCAGTTCTTCAAAATTGAATATTTTGAAATCGTAACCATCCGACGGGATCCATTTACCTTACAAAGTCTTTAATATCATTAAAAAATCCTTCAACAGAGGGGAGGTACATATAGCTTTAATTTAATGAAAGATTTGAAGTAAATTCTGGGACATACACAAACACGACCGCAAAAAGTTCAGTGCAGTTTTAATCAAAAACGGCCTTACAGAATTTCTTGAAATTTCGTCTACAGGTGGTCAAACTAGCATACTTTAAAATATGAAAAAAATGAATGCAATGTTTTCGACTAGATTTCGAGAAAATCAGCCTTGTTTAAAACCAATAGGATGCCGAAATCGTTGCTATGGTAACCTCTGTTGCTTGGAAACCAGTGTAAAATAAATATATCATCATTTGTCATCAACATGGTGTAGTATGACAAAATCGAAGATTGCCTTCTGATCGAATTTTGTTTTCAAAACTCTCACCCCAGCGCTAAAAAAACTACATCGAGCCACCTTAAGCTTACGTGTTTTGAAATTGTTCGCGCAGTACAAAAAGCTTAAGCTATTATTTTGTAGTCGCATGTGGTTTAACGACCAGGTTTATCCGCTGCATTTGTGGCTATTTCTCTGACACTATGAAGTCATTTAAACGTTTTACTCTTTACTTTACTGTACTACTGTTTGTCCCGTAGTTTTAGCCAGTTTCCTCTCTTCAGGTTTCTTGTACTTGCAAGCATCGATCGATGATTGCGCTTCTTCAATTTCTCGAGAGAGTTGAGTTTGAGTTCAAAGCTGGCTAACTCTTGAATCTCGCATTGGAAAAAAAAAACACATCATGTTTGCTTTTGGCTTTTCTGACATTGATGCTGACATTGAAACCATACGAAAACCGCATTTTTATATGTAATTTGCGATGTCGAAAGTAAACCACACAATCTCGCGTTGGGCCTCGCTTTCAACTCACTTCATGCAATTCAGCTATGCAATTCAACTTCTCAGGCATGCAATTCCACGTGAATACCTCGGATCGATAGCCAATCAGAGTGCGAGAATTCTCTGAGCTATGCGATTCTTGGTTAAATTGCTTACATCACTCATCAGATTACATACAAAAGTGTTTCCTGCTAACAGAATCTCCTTTCTCCGCTCCTGCTCATAATAACGAAAAAAGAGACTCTGCTAGCAGGGAAACAACAGCAGTTTATCAACAATGTTTTTGAGGTCATTGCGTGATGGTTTCGCAATACAAATATAGCGTACGTTACAGGACTGGATATTACAAACACACCTCGTACATTGAATAAGTTCTGATTATATTCTGCCCGGGTATGTATGAGTTTTTCGACACACGGGAAAAGGCCTTTTCTTTTAATCACACCTATTGTATTTACATTTCTGCGCGGACTGTATAAAACCCTTTCTATTCCAAGTCAGCGGGACAATATTAACAGACAATTATTGATGTCTGGAAAATCCAAAAAGCAGACAGTGCAACGCTTCAAGCAAGAAAGCTACATCCCTGAAATTTGGTCAGGCAATTGCCTAGTTTCTTTTACGTTTGCTTGGCAGTTGATATTATTTTTTAGAATTCAGATTTTACGGAAATTGTTTCACAGACGTGTACAGTCAGTTGTCCTATTTCCCGGACGCCACTATTTCCGGACACTTCGATTCAAAGTTTCGTTATTTTCGGTAGCCCACGAATGAAATACAAAAAATACTTTCTAAAGAATGACCAATTATTCCGCTTTCACCAACTCCTGTTTTAGTCCTCCTAGCTTAAGTTAAATCAGGAAAATTCAACATCAATAGACCATTTTACAGTTCTGTGAAATGTAAACAAGCCTCTGTATGAAAGCGAGGTTAGGGGTGACCATGAGATGACAGAGATCAGAAACTAGTTTACATAATATACAGAATCATTTACATTTGAAAAGAAGGAAGGAGTTTGTGGCGTGACACGCGTGACAAAACCTACATGTATCTTGTTGTTACTTTAGACCGCTGGTCACATGACCCAGATTAGTCATGTGACCAACTGACGACCTCGTGCTTCACACGAGCGACTTTTTGTATCATCATGGAGTCGACATATTAAACGTTGTTGTTATGTAGTGTATTCGCTTGATAAAGCGACATGGTGTCAGAATTGGTTTTATAACTTCACTAGCAGAAGATTTAGGAAGATTACAAGCCAAGCTGGTACGTAAACTGTGGACAAACGAGTCAATTTAGAGTCGTGGCACCCATCTTGTATTTTCAGTATTTCGGAAGTCTGCCGAAGAGATGCCTGATCCCGAAGAAGCGCAAGCAACTGCACCGTTGATTATGCCTCCGGCGAATCTGCCGACCGCCAAAACCACTTGTCGTGGATGATAACCTGTCTACTAACTGGAAACAGTGGAAGAAGATTTGGCAAAGGTACGAAATTGCCGCTGGAATCTATAAGCAAGCCGATCTGGTTCGAGTGTCAACATTGCTTTCGGTCATCGGAGAGGACGCTGTCAAAGCTTTCGACACGTTTACTTGGAACGAAGGCGAGAAGGAAGACAGCATTAAGGACGTTTTGGCCAAATTCGACGAGTACTGCGAACCTCGCACCCAAGTCATTTATGAAAGATATCGTTTCAATAATCGTAAACAAGAGGCCGGCGAGAGCATTGCCACATACATGACTGAGTTGCGCATGATTGCAAAAAACTGTGCTTACGACGGAATTACACCGGACGAGATTTTGCGTGATCGTTTGGTCCTTGGAGTCCGAGATGACAAAGTCCGCGAACGGCTTTTGCGTGTCAACGATCTGAATTTACAGAAAGCAATAGATATCTGCAAAGCTGCCGAACAGACCAGCCAACAGTTAAAGAGGGGGGCGTAAGGGTTTGCGGTGATGCGGTTTTGCGTTATTTTGGTGCGGTTTTGCGGAATTTTTTATTTTAACCTGCGGTATTGCGGTTTTATAAGACTAAGCGGTTTGCGGTTTTCCTAAATTTTAGGTCGCGGTAATCGGTGAAAAAAGTGTGCGGACCTCTGCAGTGTTACGTTTTCACTCGGATCCTCTCACGTCCGGTTGTTTTGTTTACATTTTACAAGGTTGAGCTAAATTTTTCGTCTTTCAGCGCAGCAGCTTGCACAGTCAGGGACCGTTATTGTGGCAAGCAAGCCTTGCGGTTTGTAATTTAAGCATTTTCCAGTAATACTTGATAAGATTAACCGTTTTATCCAATAATACGTCGACTTGTTGACTTTCCGGGCTGGGAATCTTCGGCTCGGATGTCTTATCTACAGTATTTGCCGAGACCGCGTGCGGGACGATGTCAAGCGAGCAAGAAGGGGAAGAAGAAATAATCAACTGTGTGGCCATTTTCTACGAGGAAGGGAGGAGAGAATTTCCGGAAGAAAAATAAAATTACGGTGTAAAGTTAGCAAGAGCGAGAAGCGTCTCGTCAAATTACGAGAAACAATTTGGTAAGTACTATCAGGGGCGTAGCCAGCCTTTAAGCCATTAAGCCCGGGATTAACGGGAATTTCCGTGATGTTTTTTTTTCAGTAGCCGAAAGGCCGTAAGTTCTTCTACTGTTTCTTTGCTAACTATTCAATGTTTTGATTTTGAAAAATAAAACTGACTTTCAAAACAATATGTATAAAAAAAATGCTCAAAGGTTGTGCTCTGAAGAAAGCAAAGACGTTGGTCTAAAACTTGAAATAGTTTTATTCACGCAAATCTAGTTTATTCATAATATTACTGGTAAGCACTTACATTACCTGTCATTTGATCGAGATCAATTTTTTGATGAAATATCTCGTTGAGATTGCTGAAAATAGCATTTCCGAGCCTCTATATTTCAAAATTTTCTGGGGGGGCATGCCCCCAGACAACCGTCGCCTTGATTGGCGTTCGCGCATTTGCCGCCCTGCATTTAGATGCCTGCTGTCGCGTAACAGACAGACGATCATACATGACGATGCATCGGCATTATAAGGGGATGAGAAAGGGCTTGTCCTGTCTATGAAACCTCTTACCAATCGTCCATGCTCTGGTGTTTTATATTGTCAGTTCTAAGCTGACTGGCGATGGCGTTCTAGAGGATCCTTGGGCGTCCTCACTTTTTATTGGAGCTGGGCTGGCTAAGTATGGGCACATACGAACGTATACGCCAGGATGGTAGCGACCGCTGTACTGCATGGCGGCGAACATATTGGCGAGGCAGTCTGCGTCCCTGAGTTTATGCAGCCAAAGGACAATATTAGCGAGAATGCTCAGTAGAAGGCTTGTGTCCGCATTGCCTTTGACAAGAGGCAGCGGGGCAATACGGCAGGTATCTGTTGCCACAGAAAAACGAGTCGGGAGGAAGAGCGAGAGCGGGTTACGGTATTTCGGACGAGTATTGAATCGAAAAGCAGGTGATGAAAGGATGGTGGTTGCAGCGATTGGTCGTGAGAGATACCTAACGTTAATTCTCGTAAGGAGATGATTGTTGACCGCAGTCTGCGGGCGATCGTTCTCGCTGGGAGATGCAAGAACGTCGCAAACGGGAGTATCGTTATACCTATTTTTAACACAGAGAATCGTCTGTCTGCTACTGTTGCTGCCAATGCTCACATGGAAGAACAATGATTTAAAAAGGAGCTCGACTTAGGCAGTTTGAAGCTTCTTTATGCTATTAAAAATTATTCTTGGAAATATATTATAATGTCAGGAATGCTGATTTCACCATAAATATTGCGAGCAAGAAAAATATGAGGTCGTTCGTCGGTGCGAGTTGCTGCTGTTTTTCTCGCGATAATAGTATTGAGCTTAGAAACTAGGGCATGTTTGACGATATTTGCAGCACAAGAAAGAAGCGCGCTGAAAAAAAAAAAAAAGCGTTGCTTTAGTACAGATCATGTTTGAGTGATTTGCCGTGTTGAAGTTGTAAAACATTGAGGTTTTCTTTATGCCGATATCTACAGGCTAGACTTTCAGGCGCTGTTGCTAATTCCCACGAGCATAGCCTATAGCGGTCGGACTTATAACGTAGTCAGGCTCCGCAGCTAGAAAAGGGGCTAGCGTCAATTATTAGCATTTTACAAGTGCATAGGGATGTCTGGCGATGACTTCGTGCAGAGTGCTATGGATTCATGTTACTCGGTTATTTTATAAGGTCAGTTTATCTCATATTAACTAGTATTATAGGCATCTGATTATCGGGATATGGTGCATTAGAGCGTCGATATTTCTAATGGATAATGGCGAGTCCTAAATTCATTGATGACGGCTATCTTTGCAAGCTTTGTTATTCTCTGCGGTTTTCGTGTATTTTGGTCATATATTCTGATGCGGTATTGTCGGTTTTTTTACGTTTTTCTTGCTGCGGGGTTGTTGGGCGGTTTTTCGGACCTGCGCGCTATACGCCCCCTAATCGTTAATAAGCTGATAGACCTCGAGGCGGATTCATAGTTAGATTCATGTTGGTGTCGCTTGTTATGGACAGAATAGAAAAGTAATAAGCCTTACGCTGATCGCACCCCACCACACGTGATCACGCCCCGCTCACGTGATCTGTCGATTCCAGTTATATGCAGTATTCGGTTGGATATCATACATCGTAGGTCTTGAATCGCGCAAGTGGGCTACGGCCTAGTGGGGGCTAAACTCTGTCGCAAAGTGCGGCTGCATGATAGAATCATTAATTCAGTGCGAAGTGTCTAATCATACAATGCTTACGCGGACACGATAGTTTATGCATGCTGTAAGAAGTACCCTTCGTTGATGAGGTTTTTGGGCTATTAGAGCGCTTATTTACGTGAAAACTTGGGTCACGTGTGCGCTTGTTATAACTCATTAGTTTGGAGTTGGGCGCAGCAACGGCGAGCAATTATCAGTCATGTAAGAGGCGGCATTCCCCAACATGGACAGCAGGTGCAGAATTGTAAGCCTTCTTATGTTGAGAAGAATACATGGCGGCGCGGCCCTTACAGTTTTGGGAGGTAGTTTCAAACAAGTGCATAATGCGCATGTCTACACAGCGCAAGTAATCATTAAAAAGCTTTCATTAGCACTAATGTAACGGATAGCTGGATATACTCGGGTCTCACAGAAATCGCCCACGATGCGCGCTTGTGTGCAAGGACATAAGAAATGTGTTAATCTTAAATTTAATTTATCACTTGAACGATGTAGCGGGAGGGGCTGATGCTATCCCTACTGATTATGCTGTACAGAACTGATGTTTGGGGTAACTAGTGCGCTTGTCCACTGGATCAAATGAGCTGTGACAAGTCGGGCAGCTCCTAGTTGTATGTGCAAAGCAATGACTGAGGGTGCCGATCCATGCTGTTAGACGAATTCAAAGGATTATTTTTGACGGCTTTGGAGTAGCTTCTTTCCCGAGGCGAGTATCATTATAGGATGCAAGCTGATGGACTAGCCAAGTGTCCGGGCCGCGTGGTGCATGTTGTCCAGCAGTCCGCGCTGTGTACCCAGTGGCTTTTACGAAACTAGAGATTAAGGAACGCAAAACTAGATGCTAATTGGTTGACAAGTGATGTGATGCGCTCTCCTGTAAGTTGAAGCCGCACGCGATGGGTTTCCAGTATGTTGGTTGCGTACGGGGACTAAGCTCAGAACAAGGCTGGCGTATGGCATAGTCTTGGCATCTACGTGGATTTAGAACAGAGCCATATCCGTCGAGCAACAGCTGACCAGAAGGATGCACATGTAGAGAAGGAATGTTGCGACCCCTTAGTTACTCCACTCAAGCAAGAGAAATTCACGAGTCAGTGGGATCTGCAAAGGATTCTTGATTTTCGGGGCATGAAAGCGTTCCTCGTGAGCTAGCTAGAATGCATAGTATATACAGTCAATACGGCTCTCAGCCTTACTGAGAGCACACCCATAGATTGGGGCGTTTAGCAGGTGACTAAGTCAGGATTGCCATTTTTGGTATCTGTCTGCAGCGCATCAGAAGTCTGGCAACGTACAATGCATAGGGGCACGAGTTTTGTGTGAAGGCGTTCTTGAAGTAGTGGTTTTAAGTTTATTGGGGGCAGATGGTACCTCATTCTAATTGCTGGATTTGGCACTACTGATGCAGCGAATGTTAGAGCCAGAGCCTAGAGAAGAAATGTAACGTGCCTTCTTTGCGGAAGTGTGCCAGCCTGTGGAATACATAAGTTAAGACTCGAGCGCAAAGTGGCGAAACGAACACTGTCGTATGCAAGGTGTGAGAATTCATGGGGTTCCATTCAACTAGCTCAGGCTCCAAGGCTTGAGAGTCGCTAAGGTGCGTGCTGGTTACAGAGCGTCCTTACTTACCGAGCGGGCAAGTCGGCCGACCGCGCACGCCGAGACCAACCGATGAGTGCCGGTAGTAGATTTCAGATAGACTGTTGTACTCGCGTTGTCTAGCCATTATGGCCAAACATAGCAGACACCTACGCACAGGATAGGCCCTTGAGTAGCTTTTATAAACAACATCATGGGTGCGATATTGGCCTTCTACGACTCCTTGGGTAGGACAGAATTGGCTTGCTGATTTTTTCTGTTTGTGCATGAGGCCCTGGCATACGTATTGCTTGATCATGGTGAGAATTACTAGGTCCATATTTCTTTGAATTAGCATGAGATCCAGCAATGAGAGCATGCACAAGCTGTGATTACTCAAATCAAGGGAGTAGTAATTTTCGCGTCATGGGGCATTCCGGATGATGCTGATCACCATGATAATGGGTCGCTGAATTCTAGCATGAGCGCAATAGGAATTCAAGCATCACTTTGCTCACCGGGGCATTTTGGGAATGTTGCTGAGGCATCAAGAGTGATGACAGAGCTTAAGAGCGGCGCGTTTATCGCACATATGTCGAATGGGAAAAATTTGAGGACGAAAATGCATGTGAAAACCTGTAAGGACCTGCTTATGAAAGACAAAAGAGAATTAAGATAAGATCCATTTGTTGGCAATTCTTGAATTGGGCTCAACACTCCCGATTGAGGGCTTTAGCACCTCTGCCTATGTGCAAGAGGCTTTATGGTCGAGCGGCATCCCGCTTACGATCTATCTACGTCAGTGACTTCCTGTAGTATAGTTGCTTAATAGCAGAAACAGGCGAACCTGCAGGCAAGCAGGGCGAGAAATCTTGGCATCTAGGTAAAAGTATTTCATATGGCATTTCAATTCAAGCAGAGGAACGAAAGTGAAACCGATTGTGCTTCCGCGCTGAACGGTTGGTGGATGCGGGTCGGGCTATTGTAGGCTACACTCTAGGTGAAAAGAAATGGAAACCAGGTCGCGTGCCGGCACGTCCTCTTGGCATGGGCGTTCTGCTATTGAAGTTGGGAAGTTAGAGAGACGGTCGGGCTCTCTTGCGTGTTCAGCATGAAACCGGCCGCCAACTGGCAGCTTTCATTGCGCTGGATATCGGCCATTCCTAGTATCCTGATAGGGACAGAGTCAGGCATCTGATGAGGTGAGCCGGCCTAGCCTCAAGGCACAGATATGTGAAGTAGGGGCTCCTCTATTGTCGGCAGCCAGGAAGACCAGGACCGTCAGATCCTACCACGTAGCCAGTAGAAGATCCGTAGTTAGAGTGATCACCTGCCGGTCTGCCATAGCACCGTTCATTGTTTACCTGAGGCAGGGCCTGAATACAGTACTCTGGGAGTCGCGTCACTACGTGCAGACGATTGCGCAGTGCGAGCGCAGTAGCTATGGCCCCCGGTCATGGCTAGTATGATTAATGTGACCTGTTACTTGTTGAACACACTGTGCTACGTGAACACATGTACTTTAATTGTTCTCACGTTATTTTATGTTTTGTTAAGGGAAGGGGAGTGCTGTGCGTGACACGGCTGTGACAAAACGCTACATGGTATCTTGTCTGTGTTACATTTGACGTAGGCCGCGCCTGGGTCACATGAACTCCAGTATTAGATCTATGTGCGCGAGCTGTATACTGACGACCATCGTAAAAAGCTTCATTACACAGCGGAGCAGACTTTTTGTATGCATGGAATCATGGAATCGACATATTAACTAGCGTTGTGTTGTTATCTTAGGTGAATTCGCTTTGATTCACCACGCGACAGAAGTATTGGGGGGGTATCGCATACAAAGCTGCACGTGCTTGTCCAGTCTCTGCACTTTCACACACAGTTGCTAATTTAAGGCTCACATAGGCAGGTCTAAGGCATTCACACTGTAATATATGGACTTATTGCAAGGTTAGGGAACCTTCTATGCGATTGATTATGGGGCGACGGTGATTTATAGGACAGTAAGAAAAATAATTGATAGAAATCGATACGTAGTAGGAGGCGATTTTATTAGGCAAATAATAATTTAATCAGGAAGAGAATGGGGGCATTAGTCCGCGATATGATTTGAAATAGCTGATTAGGGGCTTAACGTGGCCTAAGAAGCCATGAATTTGTAAGACGGCAATACTTTCTCGTCGTTTCATACACCATGCTTCATTTGATCGTTAAATTTATAAAGTGTTCGGGGGTGGCGCTTCAATAGAATCTATTAGCTTAATTAATAACATTTGGCATCACAAATCTATTTACAATTTATCATAACATATGGTATGTTAAACCTGAGGTGTGTGAATCGTATGTTCTATTAACATCTATTCGAACGCTTTTTCTAGGATTTTTGGCAATAAGCAGCTCAAAGTAAATAATACTCTGAGCTGAGTCTTTGAGGAAAATAAAATCGTTCTTAGTTATTGGGCGATAGAGTAAAATCACACAACTTTAATGATGCGTCAATATACTATTAAGCCATCAAGAGCACATCATTAGGCACCAAATTCCGAAGTGATTTTATCAAAGTCAGAGCTAGTCATTATCTCATCGGTGGCGCATTTAGCTATTATTTTTGCAGAAAAGTAAGGTTTATAATGTTTTTGCAATTTGATTGCGAGAATGCAATACGGATGTCGAAAACGTTCCTATCTCCTTTTTATTATTCCTCGATACTGGCACATTGTCCCACCGCCCCCCCCCCCCACCCCGACTCCCCCAGACCCCCCCCCCTGCTTGTTTATCTTTGCCTATGGGCTAATTATTGTATTTCACATAAAGTATCATCTAGCTAACTTTCAAATCCAGTATAGATAGTGGTTGTAGGATATAATTTTCAGTGGCATTGATCCTGACTGAGTATAAAGTTTTGGCTATTAAAAGGGCTGTATTGTCAATACTATTAGGACTATGGTTCCCAGAAAAAAAAAGCGTGAATCGAAATTCAGCGCTTTAGATTGTATAAGGCCTCGTCCAGCTGTTCAGAGGAAAGGTTGTCTCTATGAAGCTTGTCGCTATATAAGGCGTAAAAGCGTAGAAGTCGTAAATCGCCAGAATAGGTAGTAATGGGCTATAAAAGTAGGTTTTAAATCCAGCTTGCAGTCGCATGTGTATATAGCTAATTGAGTAGGCTATACTGTACATTATGGCAACAGAATAAAAGCAATTTTTCACGTTTTGCGCTTTTCATTTAAACCTGAAGAAGAGAGCTTAGCTGTTAAGCGCAAAGCTAAATTTTAGTTAGAATATTTACATGAAGCCAGATACAACGATAAGTGAAGACAGAAAGCTTAATATACATGTAAGCTTATCTAGTATGCTCAGCACGGCAGATACGACTCAGTTATTTGCTGTGCGTGCAACGCTGACGCTTCTCGCGGGTCCGAACCATGAAATGCAACGTCTTTGTGGGGGGCGGGGCGTAGAGACTAAGCTTAATTCTATTAGTTGAATATTCGGGTCTTGAGCAAGCTAATACAGGTCTGACGGTGCGAAAATATAAGACGTTAGTTTTTCTTAGTCACTGTGATTATGTCTAGTAAATTTCTAATGGGCGTGACTCACCAAAGACTCACAGCCATTTCGTTCTAATCGTTATGCGTTAATGCTTCTATTCTAACGGCGGGCGGAAAGCTCGGGACGGAAAAAACTGCTGCGTGAAGGCTTTTTAGACCAAGCAACTAGTGAACTGTATCCACATTAGCCAATAATAGGTAACGCTTTAGGTAGTAAACAGTATTACGCTTAGTCCATAACGCCCACAGAAAGTTAAATTACTAGGTGTTCCTTCTAAGCCTGTCTGTTTTTCGCATTTCGCTCAGAAGCCTTTGGGTTTATTCATAAACTCTGTTACGATGGGCTTTCAGTCTCAGGGGGCTAATTCGTTTGCGCTGAAGCGATGGATGGATAGGGCTGATTTGGGTCTTATTGCAATTGAAGTAGATACATAAGATATCCAGAATTTCAGTGAGTTATCATATATCCACATTATTGGATAACGGTTTGCTGTACGCTTGTTTAGATAGCAGCATCAGTCTAGGCGTTTAATTTACGGATCATCGTGACTGAACGTCGTTGCATCGCTTTATTTGGGCGCACGCCTGCAGCTTATCAAAGTCTACCTTATATGCTAGTTGTTATCAGGATGGATCGAAGAGTTGCTGCTGACTGTTAAAAACCTAAACACTGAAGTTAAGGGCTAAGTCTGGCTATTGTAACATGGTGCGATCGGAAGTGCTGACGTATGGGATGGCTATTTCATACCTTATTTGTGGGCGAGCGTTTATGAACATGGATCTGAAACACCGCTTAGAATATCGGGGGGGGGGGCAGGTAAACAAAAAATAAAAAGAAAAAAAAAAAAAAAGAAAAAATAAAAAAAAAAAAAAAAAAAAGAGAAAAAAAACCGGATAACTGCGGCCGTTGATTCTTAAGGCAAGGTGGGTTTGTCACCATTTTGACGAGGGGGCTCTGGACATCAGTTGCGCTCTGCGAGCAAAGCTGGAAGAGTATGGATTCTTCGATGGACGTATCGCACAGGTAGCCGTTAACTGGCATGGTTGGGGGTATGCTCGATGGCTTTTTCTATTGCGTACATGTGCTTTAAGCACGGCGTCCCTAAAAACAGCGGTCAAATCCTGATTAGGAGTTATATTATATGGGTTTAGGCCATAAAGTAGTTATAATAGAACTGCGAGTTGTATTCCCTAGCAGATCTAAATAAGTTAGGCGATTGTAGAGAGGGATGGGAAATTGCTCTTCCGTAGGTATTAGAAGAATAATTTTAATTCCTTCAGGATAATAACACGCTGAAAATTCAGGCTGCTGTGGTTTAGTACTGGGCATGTATCAGTCTTAGGTCGACTTTTCAGATTCGAGCTTCCTGGCAGCTATTCACTAGCAGCGTTGTACTTGTCCTTGGAATTTGAACATGCTTTTAGCGTTTGCGTCTCCGAGGTATACAGGCCATGACGTAGAATATAGCAGGCTAGGCCGCTATTCACGGCAACTGCCTCCACACAGAGGCTCTCCTAACGAGTTGTATAGCATTTTTTCTGTGATCATTTCGGGATCGGGACAGCACGGGGTCGCCAGAGATTGCGTTATAGAGCGGATGCGGAGGACTAGTTAATAAACGAGCGATTGTTTAATCGGAGCTGAAGCCGATTATCGCGAGATTTTTTGTACAACGTGCGTTGGGCGGCTTCTTGGTCCGCTTATAAGGAAACCTTGTAGTCGATCGCATTTATAATGGGTCGCCGGGTGCCTACGTAGCCTCTGCTCGGCAGAGAGTGCTAATGGCTAGTGATCAGTATGACGATAGTTGACTGAAGCCGTAACCAAATACATTGTGATGTCACTGATTGAGGGAGTCTTAATAATGGGGGCAAGGTGTGCTTAACTAGAACGAATACGCCTGCCTGGATACATTAAGATATGTCGAAGGGGGCGTGTGCAGATAAGCGTCATCTAATTTTATATTCCTCCGGCTACCCACAACAAGGTCCAGATAGCGGCCGAGTGGCTAAAAGTGCAGATAATTGGATTGTTTTTTCTGTATAGTGCTTTCGCTTTGCTTTTTTACAGATGTGATAACGAGGCAAGAAACAGGTTTAAAAATATGGTGATGGGAAGAGAGCGAATGTTGATAGATGATGATTATAAATCCAGGAAGGGTGTGTATTATTTAAGTCCCGACGGAGATTCATTCCGGAGTGATTATTCGGAGCGAATTTAAAACTATCTGACCTATATTGGATTTAGGGGTGAAGAATTGGGGGTTTGTCTCCT
>MU828009.1:0-15685 GCA_029204205.1 Desmophyllum pertusum
ACTTTTCCAGTGCTTCGCGTCTACAATGAAAACTTAAGCCATATGTCGGATCGTACTTTGAGAAATTCCTGAGTCGTCTTTCCTTTTCCTGTTGTTGATAATGGATTTAATAAAGCCGGGTTTTTTTTCACAATGACCCGTATATAAATTTGTTCGATAAACAAACTTGGAGTAAAAATTGTTATTCTTTAGCAGCCGTTCATGTTTCTACATTTACGTGTACAAAGATTACGTCGAAGTCAATGTTATTAAGCAAAGAAAAGGGGGTTAAAAAAAGAACGGCCTGGATTTGAACCGAAAAAAAAAAAAAAGAAGGACCATGTAGGATTTGAACTCACGCCCTCATCCCGAAGATCAGATTTAAAAGTTAGCGCCTTAAGCCATTAGGCCACGAGCGCGCCGTGTGACGTCATTACTGTCAACCACGATTTCACAAACATGATCGTAAAGTCCACACGAGAATTGCTCTCGCCGTGAGCTCGTAGGGACAGAATTATAAACCCCGCTACGCGAGGCCTTCGGCCTCGCTTCGCGAGGAATAAACCTTTATTTGAGTGTCTGACTGGAATAGCAGTTATAAATCACTAAATGGGGACACTGTGTATATCTATCCATTCTTTCGAAATGGCAACCTTTTGTACCATCCACGACAAAATCTTCAGTCCATGTTGCGAGAAGATAACTTTGTATAACTAGTAATACGTGACTCGCAGGCCCTCGCGAAGCTTTTGTTGCCTAGTAACGGCACGCCTGCGATTTGATCTGCATGGTTTCCAAGAATCGCTGCAAGGTTTCTGAGGAATCGCCGGACGAACGCCGTGTTTTTGCTATGCTACCGGATTTTGGTTTCGATTGGAGTTCGCTCGTCTCTCGATATCTGTAATAAATTGTAGCGCTCTTGTACTGTTTTCCCCACTTTTCCGTCCGAATGATCTGAAACCACCTCGCTTTTGTAGGTAAAATCTTCTTCGCAATATCGGATCGGCGAATTATTTTCAGACACAAGTCTTCGCGTCTACAATGAAAACTAAGTCATATGTTGATCGCACTTTGAGACATTCCTGAGTCGTCTTTCCTTTTCCTGTTGTTGATAACGGATTTTTAATAAAGCCGGGTTTTTTTTCCACAAATGACCGGCGTATATAAATTCGTTCGATAAACAAACTTGGAGTAAAAATTGTTATTCTTCAGGACCATAGTAGGATTTGAACTTTCGCCTCAATCCCGAAGATCAGATTTAAAAGTTAGCGCCTTAAGCCATTAGGCCACGAGCGCGCCGTGTGACGTCATTACTGTCAACCACGATTTCCACAAACAAAACAAATAAATAAATAAATAAATATGACCGTAAAGGCCACACGAGAATTGCTCTCGCGTGAGCTCTTGGGGACAGAATTATAAACCCCGCTACGCGAGGAACAATGTATTATCGCCTAATTTATTAGCGACATATGAGCTGTCCGTTATACCACTTCGCCAACATTTTAGATTTATATTTGGCATCTTTTTGGAATCCTCAAACAGAGCCTGGGAGCGAAATGACATGGCTACGATCTTTATCAGGGTGACTGTAATATGGCATGCAAAGGACCTAAATTATGCTGCCGCCAGTGACAAACAAAAATTACGATATTTTCTTAACCCTCCTCGGTCCTCTTATCTTCGGCCGTACGAAGCAGCTAACAGGGCTCAATATTTTACAGGCATAATAATATACAAATACGATATACTAACCATAGGATAATGCATTTTCAAGCAATTTGATTGGTCCCCCTACTCATGGTCTCAGAGGCGGTATACCTCTCTACCTTATTTGGAAATACAGCGAAGTTAAATTTTTTATTTTATTATTATATGGCAAACTGGTCCATGATGAAAAGGAGCAATCTGATTGGTTCCCTGAGCGGTCCGAAATTTTGCAATACGGACCGCTCACGAACTCATTTCGCCGAATTCCATTTATGAAACATTGAACAAAAGAAAACTTTTCTATTAGGTAAAAACATTTTTTCCTTATGTCTGGCGGGCAATTTTGGTTAAAAACTTTGCGCAAAGTGGCCTGAAAAATGCAAGAATATGCTTAACTTTGGCGCGCGCGCGTTAGCCGAGAATGGTTGCATTAATTTATCAGTAAAGTTTTAAAAAATCCATTGTAATAAAAAACTTTATTGAACTAGCTTGTTCGGTCTATATTGGGAAATATTAGTCTCGTTCATTTTTTGCAAGTTAATACACTTGCAAAAAACAAAGAACTCGACCAATATTTTCCCAATACGGACCTCACGCTAGTTCAATAACATCTATGTCAACATCGATTTATTTTCCACAGTTGGTGAAAAACTTGCAAGAGATATCCCTGCCTTCGATTTCGAAAACAAAGTTTCAAACATTACCCGCGTTACGCCAACTCTTATGAACATTGCTTTGAATGACGCCAAAATTTCTCTGGGTCTAAAAAACCTCAAGCCAAACAAGTCTTGCGGACCAGATAATGTTGCCCTAAATTCTTAAACTTTGCTGGCGATGCTCTTGTCCCGTCCTTACGGTCCGTTTATCATGCTAGTGTTTTGTTCAAATTCAGTTCCAGAGATGTGGAAATCTGCCAACGTTTCTTGCCTGCACAAAAAGGACGACGAAACTGAAAAGAGTAACTACCGCCCGATATCATTACTATGTGTTCCTGGCAAGATTATGAAGTCATGCGTCGTTTCAACAATCACGTCACACATTGCTGAACATAATCTTAGCAATCGACATCAGTCGGCCTACAAAAAAGGTCACTCAACTGAATTGTTATTGGCCAAAATGTCTGAGGATTGGAGACGTGCTCTTGACAACAATCAAACAGTGGAATCGTATTCGTTGACTTCAAAAGCATTCGACTCAATTTCGCATCCTCTCTTGCTACAGAAACTTCACGGAGTTGGGATTTCCGGCGATCTCTGGTCTTGGATTAATATCTATCTGGCTAACCGTACTCAAGTCACCATTGTAAATGAACAAAAATCTAGCCCGAGGACTGTCACGTTTGGCGTTCCACAGGGGTCTGTTTTAGAGCCCACCCTATTTTCTTTGTATTGTAATGACCTACCTGATATCATCAACGATAATGACAGTGTCATCCATATTTACGCTGACGACACAACCATATATGTAGTAGCGGCTACTCCAGATTTAGTCATAATGTCCTTAAATAAGATTTTAGATCTGTTTTTCAAGTGGTGTTGTCGTTCCCTTCTAACACCACACCCTGGTAAAACGGAGTTCATGTTACTGAGTCGCAATCGCTTCGTTGGGCCATCATTCGGAAACACCTACATTGAACAAGTTAAGTCCACCAGATGCTTAGGCATCGAAATTGACTGTGGACTTCAATGGGATGACCATGTTAACAAATTAATCAAGAGCTTCTCGCAGAAGTTAAGCCCGTTTGAGAACCCTTTATTTCCTACCGGTCGAGGCTAGACGTGATTTCTAGTCTAGAACGAATACACATAAGAGCTGCTAAAATCATCTACCGCCTGGACTGGAATATGTCCTCCGAGGAAGTATATACTGCTGTAAATTGGAAGTCTCTCAAGCATACCTACTTAAAAAAATACTGTTATTTGTGGAAAGAAATGGTGGTATATTTTAAGCTTGGCAGAAATTCTCTATCATCGACAAATCTAATCCTAGCAGTATGCGGGATGTTTGTCACACTTGAACCTAGTTATATGGCCTTAGCTCCACGAGTCTCCTGTAGCTCAGTGGTAGAGCGTCCGACCGGTGTGCGGAAGGTCATAGGTTCTACTCCTGTTGGGGGAATTCGGAATTTTTTCCGAGTAGCTCAGTTGTGTCACTGACAGAATAATATCTTTCTCATAATACTGTTACTTGTACACAACTGCTACCACGGGGTCCCACCAGCTCCTCTTCAGGACTTGTTCACAAAACGAACCTCTAAATATGATCTTAGACAGAAGTTGTGCGTTGCCTTACCTCGCCCAATAACTGATTTCTTGAAGAAATCACTATCCTATCGCCGCGCTGTTTTATGGAACTTTTTAAGTAATGACAATAGGGCGGAACAAAATGTAAATAGTTTTAAACGTAACATAATTAATTCTAATATATTAGACGATTTTACCCTTTTCGATTGATCTAGATTGTAATTTTAAATTTTTAGTTGTAATTTTTTAACTTAAGTATGACACGACCACATCAGCTATGCTGCTTTAATCCTATCGTGTAGAAATAAATGCTTTTATTATTATTACTAGTAGTAATCACAGATTAAGAAAATGCGTTCGACAGGTCAATCTCAAACAGAGGATGGTTCTCAATTACTTTCGGGTGATATGAAACCTGTTGGTCTTGGGAACTTATTGGGTTGAAATAGTCTTTTCATTGAGAATTGTGTCAAGGAAGTATAATTCTGAATGGGTGGAATGATATTTCCTGAATATGCATCAATTTAAGTTGTGTATTTTCTAA
This sequence comes from Desmophyllum pertusum, assembly GCA_029204205.1. Lineage (NCBI taxonomy): Eukaryota > Metazoa > Cnidaria > Anthozoa > Scleractinia > Caryophylliidae > Desmophyllum > Desmophyllum pertusum. The sequence continues at coordinate 4,477 of MU828009.1, forward strand.
TATTTATTGTAAGTACCGTTCAAGTGTCTCTTCCTTACCCCGCCCAACCCCCAACTCCCCACACACCTACAGAAAGGGAGCCAAAAGTGAAGTCCGAAATTGTGAATAAATCGGTGTGTATTTCCTGAGGCTTATCATATTTTGTTCAATCTGTTTGCTTGCTTCGTGAGGTTGAAAGCTAATTGACAGTGAAGACCTGGGAGATAGCCAACCCAATAAATAACACTAAATATAACATTACATTTATGGACAGGTCATGTTGATGTTTGTAAAAGAGAGGTATTACTACCAGGCACAAATTGCAACGGTGACATTTATTTAAAAACTTTGCTTGAACATAACTTTCTAACAAATTTTAACAAAACAGGAATTTGGCATTAATAAATAACAGTAAGCTTATCTCTTTGTTCATAATATACAAATTCGTACACCTTCCATTGTTTATACCTCTAAAAGTAGGTAAGCTTATATTTTACACGCTTTTACATGTCTCTGCAATTCTGCACTTATTAAATTTCGAAAGGTTGAACTAGTCTGATTCGGTCTTGACTATACAACTGTCTAACGTAAACCCGAGCTACACAACTCGGTGGGTTATATATTTCAACCACAAATCATGATCATCAGAGTGAAATGACACAGTTCGTGTTGTTTTGATATACAGGCTAGAAGACCGTCGAGCGGGTTTGACAACAGAGCGCCGAACTGCGGCTTATATTCGTACCAGGAGTCGTACACAGCTCCTTAAACATGATAAATGTTAGCTGCAAGGCTTTTGAATTCCATAATATGTCTAATTTGAAAATAAAGTAACTTACCGACGTTGAGATTGCTCCAAAATACGCAACATCCAACACGAGTTGACAAAACAACAAGATCCCAGGCTCTATCCCTTTTCCTCTCTTATGTACCTGGGAACGAGTTTGATGACGAAATGTACGCGGGGGGCCAAATGCGTGTCGATAGAAACATAGCCGAAATCTCAAAAAAGTCCCGCTTGTGTGAGAGAAGGCGAGAGAAGACTGGAAATTAGTCTGCGATCTCCTTCGTCGACCGCAATTATTATTATTATTATTATATTACAAGTGGAACCGGAATAAAAGCAATATATAATTTTGTCATAATGGAAAAATGGTAAATATGATACCACCTACTGCCCTAGCCTGCGTGGCAGGCGTATAAAGGGGAGGGAGGGAGGGAGGGGAGTTCGGTGCGCGCGAAGCGCGAGGAGTCGGAGCGCGAAGCGCGATGGAGTGGGCGAGGGAACGCCTGCAACCACGCTATTGTTTTTTCAATCTTTTACGTCCAGATTCTGGACGCAAAATCCGTGATTGGTCAGAATTAATGAAATGTCAATAAAGCAGTTAATTGGTTGTTCTGATTGCTCAGTTATATGTCATTTAAGTTTTTGAATGATTCCAGGTTGTTATCAATTTACATGCAACCGCCAACCGGACGGATCGAGAGACGATCGGGAATCACTTTCTTTATTGGAAGAAAACGGCTTTAACCTTGAATTAAAAGTGGAGCAGAGGAAAGGGTCACGTCACCGATCTTCTACAACTAAAGTACAGCTGTATTTGAAAGCAAAACACGCACTTATAACATGCTGGGAAAGAAAGTTATTCGGGTTCGTCACGCCGGTCAAGACTCTCGTCAGAATGTCTCGCAGTCAAGACAACCTTTCGCCAATTAATTGCTGGTTTGCAACCATTCCCGAGAGATTTAAATGACAAAGACCCTGGCGGCCATGTTGGATGACAGGAACAATAAAGCTGATTACAATTCTTTTGTTAATGGTCATCCAACATGGCGGCGATGACGTCAGTTGCAAACCACTTTTCTTCAGAAGTTTTCATTCACGGAAAGCGAAGCTAGACTTGCAATACACTGTATTCAATGCGTGACGGAAATCGGAATGTCTGTTGAATTTTAGGACGTGATCAACGGAACGTCTTATTATTGGAAACTTCGCATTCACGTGAAAATTATAAAACTTTACTCGGCTACTTCCAACCCCGTCTTTCTATACATGTGTTTATTATGTTTTAAAAGAAGTATTTCTGTCATAGCGAAAGACAAGAATGATTTCAAAGATATCTTGCATATTTAATCAAGTGCGCGTGAAAACTGTCAAAACTAATTAGGGGCGGAATGGCAAAAACAATACCGTGGTTGCAAGCGTTCCCTCCCACTCCATCGCGCTTCGCGCTCCGACTCCTCGCGCTTCGCGCGCGCCGAACTTCCCTCCCTCCCCTTTCTACGCCTGCCACGCAGGCTACTACTGCCCTTATTTTAGTTTTAGTGGGGTTTAGAAATTGCGAAAATCATGCAAATTTGTTAGTAAAATTGTTTGCGGGTATATTTTCCGCGATATTCGGATATCGGCCCTCAGTCTTTTCTGTATGGACCTCGTTGTACTCGATCTGTACTGTCAAGATTCTCCCAGTACGGCTCTCGCGCTTGGTTAATTCCTCGCGAAGCGAGGCCGAAGGCCTCGCGTAGCGGGGTTTATAATTCTGTCCCCAAAGAGCTCATGCGAGAGCAATTCTCGTGTGGCCTTTACGATCATATTTATTTATTTATTTGTTTGTTTGTTTGTTTGTTTGTTTGTTTTGTGGAAATCGTGGTTGACAGCAATGACGTCACACGGCGCGCTCGTGGCCTAATGGCTTAAGGCGCTAACTTTTGAATCTGATCTTCGGGATTGAGGGCGAAAGTTCAAATCCTACTATGGTCCTTCTTTTTTTTTTTTTTTTTCGGTTCGAATCCAGGCCGTTCTTTTTTTTTAACCTCCTTTTCTTTACTTAATAACATTGACTTCGACAATAACATTTTACACGTAAATGTAGAAACAGGAACGGCTGCTGAAGAATAACAATTTTTACTCCAAGTTTGTTTATCGAACGAATTTATATACGGGTCATTTGTGAAAAAAAAACCGGCTTTATTAAATCCGTTATCAACAACAGGAAAAGGAAAGACGACTCAGGAATGTCTCAAAGTACGATCAACATATGGCTTAGTTTTCATTGTAGACGTGAAGACTTGTGTCTGAAAATAATTCGCCGATCCGATATTGCGAAGAAGATTTTACCTACAAAAGCGAGGTGGTTTCAGATCATTCGGACGGAAAAGTGGGGAAAACAGTACAAGAGCGCTACAATTTATTACAGATGTCGGGAGACGAGCGAACTCCAATCGAAACCAAAATCCGGTGGCATAGCAAAAACACGGCGTTCGTCCGGCGATTCTCAGAAACCTTGCAGCGATTCTTGGAAACCTTGCAGATCAAATCGCAGCGTGCCCGTTACTAGGCAACAAAAGCTTCGCGAGGACCTGCGAGTCACGTATTACTAGTAATAAGATATATGTATTATCGTAGATACAAAACCAATTGACAGTGTTCTTTGTATAGCACAAACCAACAATTATGCACCCTCAGACAACAACCCTGAGTTTAAATTGTGTATATCAAAAACCCCAGTAATGCAATTTGAAAAAAAATTCATAGTCAGAGAAATATGTAAATAGCTCAGAATAGTGGATTCAAAAGCCTCATATGAAGGTAAATGAGAGCTTACATGTACATGTACAGTTTATATCAATGAATCAATGGTTCACATGAAGCGACTCGGCAACTTACATGCGCCTATCAGTATCAGTGAATATGAATTATGATGATGTCAAAATTCCTGGAACAAAAAATATACTAAAGAACACCAGTGATTATTAAGTCACTCAAAATGTTAAACTCTGAAAATATGGTAGCAGTATTAGAAGGAACAGTAACTCGACACTGTTAAATTATCATGTTGTGACTAATTTATTTTTTAAATTACAAATTTTTCATTTTCCTTTCTCTTGAATTTAATGTCATTAGTTAGCACTGTCATTTAAGTACTATGCTCTGAAACAAAATGAAGACAAAAGGAAATAAATATCAAACAAAAATAAATTTAAATAAAAATGTACATGATTTGAAAAATAAATTTGGAATATCCTGAATTTTAACAGGTCACGAATTGACACTGGTGTGAATCAGACCAAAAGTATGTATTTTCCAACAAAGGCTTGACTTTTCATACCATGCTCAATTACACATGCATGTACATGTATATTTATAAGGGGCAAAATACACTTTAACAGCATGTGCTAACATTTTAAACATTCAATTAAAATCACACTGTTTAGGATCAATGAAATCTAAATACAGCAGACAACCACCACATTTCAAAAATCTTTCTTCAAATATTTATTTGGTCCTTTTTTCTGGCCACAATTTTTTTTAGTGTCATGATTAACTGCAACACCATCAATCAAGTGTCACCCTCTGAATCAGTAAAACAAACAATTTTATATATTATATAGGTTATAAATTATATTCAAACCAAATATCAATTTATTATTCTCCTGACATCACAAGTGTATTACAATGGTGTTGAAGTACAAATCTGAAGAGAAAACAAAGCAGAGAATGTAATTAACCATAGACCAGTATACTGGTACCCAGTATTAACCCACCTCAGAAAGAGAACATAGAATTAATTATTATGCTCTAGATCAAGGATAATTAATGAAAAAGATTTTCAACTTTTAAATAGATATCTATTTACTATGCTTTATTCTTTTATATACACCTAAAAAGGTTTGAGACGCAACTCCCTTCCCCCATTTCCCCAAAAGAAGCCCACCAAAAAAACCCTTTTGAACAAATAACAGATATTTAGCCCACGTACAGCTTATATAATATATAATAACTTTACAGTACACTCCCCTAAATGATGAATATAGCTCTGAAGACTTCAAAGTGAATTTTATGGGTGGGGGGGGGGGGGGGGGGGGGGGAGTACTCCCATATGTAAGCTATATAATAGGGATGGATAAAAAACTATATGGAAAAAATATATCAATGGTCTGTTAAAACTGATTGGAATTACTTGTTACTTTAAGCTTCCTAGTGTGTCCTTGGTTTAACATATGCCCAACTTTTAACCAATACTTCATGTATTAACATTATGATACTGTAACACGCCAATCAAAACATTATATATACATGTATAAAAAATTGCAAGCTCCCTATGATTTATGCTCTTCATTCTCACCTGTAAAATCCACACTGTCTATAATCAAGTCTATTATATAAGACACTTCATGACCTCAATCTATGAAAACAATTGAACCAGAAAAAAAATTATTAATACTACAATGTGCATGGGAAATTCCTTTGGCCCAGTTCAGATGCCGTACTTGACATGAGCCGAATCAAAATTCAAATATAATTTAGATCAGCTGAATTGATTCAGACGCCGAGCTTAATTCGGCCGAACTTAAATTAATAGGGGAAAATTGCTGTTATATTGAAAAATACATTATAATAATTTATGCATTTGTTTCGGCTCATGTGAAGTTCGGCGTCTGAATCAAAGCAAAGAACGGGAAAGAACGGCTGAGCCGATAACAATTGATTCTGCCGTTCCGAATTGATTCAGACGCCGTACCTCACATGAACTTAATTCATCGAATTCGATTTGGCTCATGTGAAGTACGGCGTCTGAACTGGGCCTTAGTATTCATAGCCTCCCAGTTCATCCAAATAACCTGATTAAATGGACAGCTAGATTTCGACTTCCAACCTTCATTTTACTGAAAGCAGCGCTTATGAGAGCTTCTACTGTAGTGCAAATTCTTTTATTCTCCATGTACAATCTAAATGTATACTGCTCCATCGTGTCTGTATTTTATTATTTAAAGGCAAGTTGTGTGAAGGGTTACACAAAGTACAAATTATATTTATGCTAACTATGGCTCACAAACTAGGCACATGCAAAAACGGAATCTTAGCTGGAGGAACTAACAACTAAAATAAAAGCAGCTAAAATAGTTGTCAAGCCAGGGCAAAACCAGCAACAAAACCCAGCTCAAAAATATCTAGCCTGCGAGCAGGCTCTCATACGCGCGATGAGCGCGGAGCACGATCCTTAGTATTGCGTGACGTTCGAGCGCGGAGCGCGAGGGGAGTGGGACGAGAAATGAGAGCCTGCACGCGAGGCCCGGTTTCTCGAATGTCCTGCGTTCGTCCACGAACGCAGCATTCTGATTGGTCCAAAATGACAGATCCAATTATTGTGACAAAAACCAGAGCAACCAAGGGCAACGGAAAAAAATAGTCGGTTCAATTATTGTTTTGTTCAACAGTGTTTCGCCAAGCTTTTGATCAATTCTGAACCTGCGTTTATACAGCTCAAGAGCAGTCAATAATATTGTATTATTGAAGAGAGAGATGTTTTCGCTTTAATGCCGACCGACTGGTTACGGGCAAAGCTAAACTGACCTGAACTGTTCTCGCTCAAAACACTGTAGGGTTGACGGTTCGTAACTTGTGCCTTCGCCGCTCCCGGAGGGCGCCGTGAACTTAAACGAGATCGAGAGCTTGCTCGCAGGCTAGAAGATCACTGGTCATCACTCGCAGTAAATAGTCTATGTTCTGTGATCGTGCATTTCACATATGTTTATTTTACATAACTGAAAACGCGTATTTAAAAAGCCAGGAGCCCATTACCCGGAGCCTCCATACGTACTATATTCTTGAGTCAACCCTGTCCCGTTTCAGTTTATTTTTAGAATTGATCTCCCGCGAAAATTATCTCGTTTCCGCTGACCGCTGGCGTCCCCCCACTGAGACCAAAAAACAAAACAAAAATGGCGGCCAAATGGGGGAATCCACTCTTGGTTCCTTCGTCCGTTTTCCTTTACAATTTTACGTCCGTTCCTATTCTTACAGCCGAGGGAAACTGGTTGTTAGCTGACTGGAAGTTAATAAACAACTTGATTGAACTGGAAGCGAAATGAATGTCATCTGAACATCGCGGTGCGCGATCAAAACTTTCATCGATAGTTGTCTTTGTCTGTCTTGTTCGAGTGGTGTTCCTTCTGTGGTGTTGTCGCGATGTAAGCCTTTCGAATAGATTCGAAATGAAGCGCTCTGTAGAGATTCGGGTCTTTCCGCGATCCATAGCAGTAAAACAGGGAAACATTTATAGCGGCTAATATTTGGATTTCGGCCGTCGTGGAGGCAATGGCGAAAGTGCGAGCTCGAGCGGTCGTGGCAGCGAAAAACACGATACTAATGTTGTACCCGAAGCGAAAAATGTGAAGGATATCCAGCGAAGGGGACTCCAGGAAAAGAAAGCTAGCAGTTCTGCAGAAATAATAAGGTGACAGGCCTACACGGCGACTACAGCTCGTGACATTTCATTTTGTACATTTTCTGTTCTCTATTATAAAATTCGGTTTGCTTTAAAATAGCCTGGAAGGCGGCTGCACGCCTTTCAGAGATGGAGGCGTCTGCATTGGCAGGTTAGGTTTGCTTTAAGCGTGTTTCTAACGCGCAATATATGTTTTATTCTGAGGAGGATTTTCGAGTAGAGCCTTCGACTGTGTACACTTCTAGAAAAATTGGCTCAGAGGTCATGTTTGATTTCCTGTCAGGCTTTCGTCCTTTACGAAGCTACAATAATTTGTTTAGATAGATGCTAAGGTTATATCTCTTGCATCAATCGATGTTTGTTTCCTCCTTTGTTCGTAGTGTGATGTTCTTTGGTGTTCTTGCAACGCAAGATAACATAAATATCCCACGCGTATCGATTTATTGTTTTGCGTGTTGTATGCCAGTTTCTCAGTCTAGCTTTCTGAACACTCTATTTATGTCGATTGTCCACGCACATGTTCTTCTTGCAAACCCCTCTTAAAGTGGGGTTGATGCTATAGCATTTTAAGTGCGAATATTTTTGCTCTCTACCGTTTTATGACCCCGGTTTTTTTATGAGTGCCGGCGCAAATCGACTACATGTATTTTGCCACTCTATTTGTTCATGCCGCGCGGTCACCTTTCGTTGCTGGCGTTTTTCCTTTAGCTCGATTCAACACACTTTGCTCCTCACTAACGTTCTATGATGTACTAAATCTGTCGGAAGAGAAATCGTAAACAATCTGAAACTTTCACTGTCTCCACTCGATTCCACCATTATTATCGCTGTGAGCTGAGATCACCGGCGTGTGACGTATAACAATAACTTTGTTCTGATTGGGCATTCTAATGAGTTCGCGGGAATCTGTAAGCCCCGCGGTGTTCTAAAAATAAAATGAAACGGGACAGGGTTGACTCCCAGGATCAGTATGGGAGATGGAGGCTCCGGGTAATGGGCTCCTGAAAAAGCTTATTACACGGACGTTTAATAGTGAACTATACTTTGGAAACCCTACTTCGCCGTAGTTCTTGATGGTTCCGGCGCTTGTAATTGGAAAAGCATTATTATTTTGTCCTCTCGCTCTGTTTGTTCGTGACACTTTCCTGTTGGAAAGAATTTGATCCTGTTGATCTGATGTCGCCGACAGAAGTTTGCATTTGGCTCTGGTTTCGCTCAGTAATACTACCATTTTCCACCTTCGCTATATCACACCTAGTTGAGTTTTCATCATCACAAGTTCCTGATTTTGTGACAAACGGGTTTATACAATCACGCTCTGACAAACTCTCTCGCACATCGCCGGCCAACACATCATGCATCACGGCTGCCGTTGCGGAAACAAAGACTCCGCACTTAAAACAATCGCTCGCTGTGTTTACCGTTTCTTGCCGCGCTACCATGCAGCGTATAGCTATCTTGTACCTTCACTGCTCGCGCAAAACCCAAATAAGAGAGCATTGCTTTTGCCACGCCGTCTAGGAAAACATCTGGTCCGAAAATACTTTTTCTCGTATCCATGTGTAATGTTTGTTTACATTTTCCTCCAATTCTATTGGTTGGTTATTTGACAAATGAAGCGTAATGAGTTGTCACCAAGTTGACACCTCGCTAGGGGCGGCATTCGAGAAACCGGGGCTTGCGTGCAGGCTCTCATTTCTCGTCCCACTCCCTCGCGCTCCGCGCTCGAACGTCACGCCAATACTAAGGATCACGATCGCGCGTATGGGAGCCTGCTCGCAGGCTAAAAATATCCAGCAACAAAAATACACAGAGTCAAAAATAATTTTGATCACAATGTGAGGCCAAAAAATTTTTGAAGCTACAACTAGCATGACATTAAACAAATGGTCCTGCAAAAATAAACTTAAACAACTCCGAACTGACAAATTAAAATAATTTTGAACCCAGTGACAAAACGATTTAAAACGGTCAAGCGACAAAAATAATATTGAGCCCAGCTTGGGCGGACACAGCTCCCAGCAACTCTGTACGATTGAGCAACTAATATAATTTTCAAGGCAGCATCACTGAGAGCAGACAAAAAATACGACTGTCGTGTAATGCTATTGCATGTAGTTACACTGTAGTTTCCTGAGTAAAACTAAATTTAATCATTTCCCACAGTATCTACAGTACCAAAACGAAATCAAACATCGTAGCCATAAGCTTATATAAGTTAAGGTAAGTATATCGGAGAAATAAATTAAAACAAAAACGCACTTGACTTGTTTTAAAGACAATTGTATTCGAGCTCATGCATGCATTGAGCGAGCGATTTATTATGACCTGAAAACGAAGCTACATGCACATGTAAATTCGAGATAGAACGAAGCGATATTTTCGCGATCTCCATTTCATTATTTACACCTGTTTCTCAACTTAAGCTTACCTTAATGCTCCTTAATGCAGATTCCCTCGAGTTTATAGCCTGTGTACATCCGCCTCCTCCCTCAAAAAATGAGCCGGCGATCGGCGCGGCGGGAGGGCGAGTTGAAAACCGAGCCTGCTACGATCACTGTATTTTTTTTTCATTTCTGCCCCGGAAACCGCAGGAACCTGGAAAAACAAATTGAAATAATTTCACAATAAGCGGCGCAATGTCGCTCGTTTATATGCCAATGAAAAAAACCGCCGCGGAAGAAAACCTAATCTTCCTTTGGTAAGAAATTACTGTCGGATATGTGGCTGTTGTTTTAAAATACCGTATAGTGAATCAGTCCGCCAAATCTTGACACAAGCCTTATTTCAACCGTCGAAACAGAAGGGCCTATTAACAGGGCTCGAAATTGCGACGATATGGTCGCAAATGCGACTAACATTCATCCTTTGCGACTAAAGTTCTGGTTTAGTCGCCACTTTGCCACTACGTTTCTCTACGATTTAGATTATAAATTAAAAGATTAAAGTTTAAAAACAATTTCTCTTGGCTTTCAATGCAGTCATATTGCTCCATCTCTTTGTCTTGCTGTAAAAAATCACCTCTCGACTTCTGAAAACTTGGAAATGGCTGGCCGCGTTGAATCGCCCTATAATATATGAGTATGTCATGTATGCCCATGGATGGTGTCTCTGGTAATGTAGGCTATCCACCATGTTGATTCCTTTGTATTTGCGATCGTATTGCGATTGTGTTTGGCTCACGTTAGCTACAAAATTGGAAAGTCTTAGCCCTTTCACCACCACGCATTTTGGAGCAAAAGTGGCTGGGACACCGGCACCTTTTGAAAATGGCGGCTTTTTTCAAAAAATTGCGTATCGTTATTTCAAATGAAGGTAGTGCACATGTTAGACATCATGTTTAACTAAAAAATAACATAATTTAAAGAAAAAATTTCACAAACAATGAATGGACATGTGCATGTACTAAAACAATAGGATTTATTTCATTCAAAAAACTGATAAAAAGCAGTGAAAATGCTGCTCTACTCTTACATGTACCCCAATTGGTTAAGATCATCTAAATGCATCCATGTCGCACTCAAGTAAAATATATTGTACTCAACGTTTCGCCAAAAGGTAGCCTGCGTGCAGACGTCTCCTTTTCCTTGCTTCTCGCGGAAAAGTGACGTCTGCGAAACGGCGTTCCTAATCGTGTTCCAGTGTCCCGCTGTTTCTCCAGAATTCGGGGACCGCGCTCTGATTGGTTGCTTGACAGTAGGCATTGTTTAGAATCAACTCGGATTGGCTATCGTCGGAAATACTCAAGATAATTTATGCTGCATGAATTCAACGGAGCTAAAACATGTCGGCGATGTTCGGTGATGTCGTGTGATTGTGTGTTGTGTTTTTCGCCGATCGTGAATCATAACGACAAACAAATCTTAATCAATGTCGCGGATTATGAAGATTATGAAGAAATCCTTTCTCTGCAGTTTGCAGTTCACTTAATCGCCGTACATCTGTAAACAACCGGGAAACAACCCAATGCGTTGGAAAGCTACGGAAGCGGATGATGACTT
>MU828010.1:0-15651 GCA_029204205.1 Desmophyllum pertusum
CACTTACCAGTTATTTGCTCTTTGTTTTTGGAAAGGCATCCCGAACAGCTGGCTCACTACTTCCTGATTCGTTGACAAGCGACAAGTGTGACCTGATAGGTTTTGCCATTCTCAAGACCTTTAATCATGAATTGCGTCTCCGTAATATTCTCTTCTATTCTCACTTCGGTATCTTTGGTTATCGGTGTCATCCTCAATTCCAGTTTGTATGTAATTGCACTATCGCCACCATCATATTTTGGTGCTAACCAGGTTATAGTGACCTCTGTGTCAACTGGAACACTTTCGTCAGGGTTGGTGATTAATGGTTTTCCAGGCACACCTATGGGAATTTTTAAATACATAGATGTTTATTCAACTAGCATGAGGTCCGTATTGGGGAAGTATTAGTCAAGTTTATAGACTGCGAGCAGTCCCTCTTTCTTTTCTGATATCGAGCGCGAAGCGCTGAGCGAGCGGGAATGGGGGCCGAAGCGGAAGCGAGTCACGAAGTGACGAGGCGGAAGTTGAAGTCACGAAGTGAGAAGAGCGAAAGATAGGAGGGACTGCCGGCTTTTTTCTGCATCCGACGCGTGCTTGAATTTCCCGTTGTACAGACAACGGAAAATTCGGATTGGTTAATTAGACAATGGACGCTGTCAGATTAGTTTTGATTAGCATTAACTTCTTGACAACCTCTTGACGACTTTTGACACTACAGCGGCTTAGATTTCATAGCGCGAGACATCAATAGCGTCAACTTTGTGGCGAGAATGCAGAATTTTTTCAATGTTTTATCTCTTCATTTGAACGAAAGTAGTTTTAAAGGAAGAGCAGAAGCAAGCAATCGAAGCTTTGCTGATGGGAAAGGATGTAATGGCCGTTCTTCCCACGGCCTTCTGGAAGAGGATGGATTTATCAGAGTTTTGTTAACGTGAAAAGATTCGAGCGATTCCGCATTAGAGTCGGATCACAGGTCTACTCCGCATCTGATCATTGTTCGCCAAGAAGAGCATCGTCCAACGGATTTTGGCTTGAGGTTGCTGACGAGGGATAAAGACAGTCTTTAGACTTTCAGACATTGGCGACAAACAAAATGCTGATGGTTCACGTCCATGAATACAGCTTTTTCCACATAGCGCTGAGGGTTTCGTTGATTGATTCATAATCTAAGATCGTAACTCAACACACACGCTTGCGGCTACAACGATCTGAGAAAATAGAGAGGCTGTGAAACAGACTAACTCAACACAAAACAAGCAGTCTTGTTTAAATAGGCAATGTTATTTTTTTTCGTGCAATTTACCTCGCAAAAACTCACGAGTCGCGTGTGTAACAAGAATTCTTTCTTCGCACCCGGGGGCTGGTTTATTTTTTGGCCGTACGTGACCTAAAGGGCAGAGTTTTTGTTATTAAAAAAGTTAATTTAAAATTGCTTACGGCTTCGTGGGCGGAGTTATCTGGCACGCGTCGGGATGCAGAAAAGCCGGCAGTCCCTCTATCTTTCGCTCTTCTCACTTCGTGACTCACTTCCGCTCGGCCCATCTCCCGCTCGTTCGCGCTTCGGCGCTCGATTTCCGCCTCACTCGCGCTTCGCGCTCGATATCAGAAAGAAAGAGGGACTGCTCGCAGTCTATCAAGTTTTATTGACTGAGCCAAAGGCGAGGTAACATAAACTTGATTTGCACTGGTTGTTACACTTTTTGCACTGGTGTTACACTTTTTGCACTGGTGTTACACTATTTGCACTGGTGTTACACTTGAACTGCACTGCTCTTAGCCAATCAGAATGGAGTAATTTTTTCAAGTGTATTATTATACATGTAATGGCTCCTTCAAAAACTTAAATCAATGCAGTAATTTTATTCTTGGTAAAACGAGCTTGCCAAAATTAAGCATAAATTTGCATTTTTCAGGGCACTTTTTGTAAAAAGTTTTCACAAAATTGTCCACCAGACATCAAGGAAAAAATATTTTCTTCTTAATAGAAAACAGTTTTCTTTTGTTCAATGTTTCATAAAAGGGATTCATGAACGGTCCATCTTAGCGGTCCGTAAGCGCAAAAATTTTGACCGCTCAGGGAACCAATCAGAGTGCTTCTTTTCATCTTTCATCGTGGACCATTTGCCATATAAATAATGGATCATATTACAGCATAACTGTAAACTGTAACTTTCAACACTTTTTCCTACACATGCAGTTACTGTAATAAATCTATAAAGTAGTGCATATGAAATTGATGAATGTATAGACAATTAAATTAAAATGTTTTTGTCACACTGTGCCCATAAAGTAGAAATTTGCCAGTATCCATTTTAGACTCCTGGGTGGAGAGATGGACTGTGAGAGTATAGCACTGTGAGAGTAAAGTTTCTTGCCCAAGGACCACAACACAATGAAAGGGGCGGATTTAGGGGAGGGGGCCGAGGGAGCCGCTGCTCCCCCCCTCCCACCCTTCGTTTTGTAGAAAAGGCCGGCTCAAACTACAAAACGAAGACCCTCGCTAAACGCTTTGTCAGACGCCAAGAGACAAGAAATCGATGGGGTCCCTTCGTTTTTAGGTCTTCGGTCTTCGTCTTCGGTCTTCGATCTTCGTTTTGTAGACACCCTGGCAAAATCCACCTTCAAATTGAAGAAAGCCTCAAAATAATAGTTTACTAAGGTAGAAAAACACCAAAGAGGTGATAAGAAAACCAAACACGAAACAAGGATGGTTGAGGATGGAGAAGATTAAGACGGATTGTGAAATGGTGAACTTGAAAAAATTGGCCCAATTTTTCAAGATGCGTCATCCGGGACGTAGCTCCTTTAAATCATCATATAAGCAAAAAATAAATAATATAAGCCAGAGTTTAAAAAAAACAGATACTCACAGAACTTGTCAGTTGTGACAAATATAATCTCCTCATTTCCAGTTCGCAGGTTCATTGCGTGCCCTGATTTTGTATTTCATATTTTGTCTCGGGTTTGACGCTGTAGCGAATCTTGTGTTGAAACTGAAGCTCCGTCAGCATTTTCAGTGTTTTCAGCTGGCTGCCATCTAAAAGTACTGTTATGATGTAAGTTGAGGATCTCCATGCCGCCATTTCTCCAGTGGATGCTGCCACTTCAGAATGATCTCTTTACAAGTCTTGTTTGCAGCCACATTGTGCGGGAGGATCCTGGGCGCACTAGAAAAACCAAAGGCAAATACAGTTGTTAGTAATCCAGTACACTGCACATTTTGGAGATAAGTCTATCTGGTAGTGGCTTACTGGGATGGTACCACGCTGGTACCATGAAACAACTAGGAGTATGACTACCCGAGGGGGGGGGGGGTGCTCTTTTTATTCAGGGGTTGACTGGGGAGGGGAGGGAGGGCGGTACATCCATATAACTTAACTACCCAATATACCCAATATACAATGTACATTGTGTATACTCTAGATCAAGGATAAATGGAAGGGATTTTACACTTTCAACTTGATGCTTGATAGGTATTGTTTTCTGCAAGTGAATAGCTGCTATTACAGTTGAGCCCGCAGTCAAACATTCTTTTGTTTTTAAAAAGTATGCAAACGAGTTAGGCTCGATTTCCGCCACTCTCTCGTGGCCGGTCTTCGTTCTGGTTCATTTTCCCGAACAGCGGCTGGTAATCAAGACTACAAATGAGGCTAATGGGATTATTCGAAGGAGGTGATGATTATTTCAAATATTTTCACTAAAGGGGGTGATTAATCGAGGGGCGATTAATCGAGAGGGATGGCTATTATTTGAGGAAAAATGGTAGCCTAAATACAGCATTCCGGTTATCCTAAGTTAGCTAAGGTAGCTTGCTCGTCTACTGGCTCACACTTTGTACACACTCCATACATTACATGTACAGACTGACGTACCTGCTTTTCTTAACTCCATTAAGTGCGCTGCTTTTCCATCAGGGTTCTCAGCAGTACAGTTAAACTTTCCAAAGTCCTCTTCAGTTGTAGTTTTTAACGTGTAGGAGGCTGTGGTGTTTCCTCTTGCAATCTCTGTGCCGTTTTCAGAATACATTCTCACTGTTAGTACTGGGTACCCAGAAAATGTACAAGTGACGGTAACAGCTCTAGTGATTCCCACAAAAGAGTAGACTGGTGTGGGTGATGCAATCTTGTCAATTTTAGGAGCAGCTGAAGGTGAAAAAAAAGTGTAGCTGTAATTAAATCCTTTCACTCCCAAGAGTGCTAAGCTCAGAACAGTAAATAAAAAAATCTTGAATTTCATTTTGCAAAAATAATTGTCAAAAACATTAACAGTACCACATAAAAGTACTGCTCAATAGCTCTCATTTGAATGGTCACAATTCATAATTAGTGTATTGAACTGAAAACTTATTAGCTCAAACAACTGAAGTTGAAATTCTTTGTTTCCATTCTGTAAGATGGTTTGGTTTTCTTTGTCTAAGTGGCCCCGGTTATAGTAGTCGCACTGTAAATATTGTAAAAAATATAATAAAACAACTTACATCTGACGTAGAGCTTTACTGTTTCCTTCACCACAATAACCTGCCCAGCACTATCCATGGCGCCATTTTTTGCTTGGCAAGTGTAGTCTCCAGTGTTATAAATGTGGATGTTTGGGAAGGATATTTTCGCAACTTTCTTATCACCTCTCATCAAAGTCTGCAAAGGAAAAAAATAGTATTATTACATGAATATCAAGTAAAATATTACCCATTGATTACTCTGCCGATATTGATGCCATTGATTTGTTTCATCTGGTAAAAGGTCCCCATCAGTGGCATATGAAGTCTGGATCTCCTCCTCCCAGTTTTAACCAATGGCATAGTTCTATACTTACCGTAAAAGCTCTATTTAGCCTCCCCCCTCTCTATTAAGCCTCCCCCCTTTGGAAGTAAGATTTTGTAATAAGCTTAGGGTATAAATGACATTGCATTTGTAAGTCGGTGATACATAACCCATTTCTTGTTCTGTTTTAGTTAGTAGTGTAATAGTAAAGTTTGAAAAATTATAAATGTGAATTTTCTGGAAAAATTTATGATTTGAAATAAGCCCCCCTTCTTGGGGCATGACATTAAATAAGCAGTCCGGGGCTTAATAGAGCTTTTATGGTGTTACTAAGATAACATTTTTTATGATATTTCTTGCAGTCCTACCGTTTGTCCAGGATTAGTAAACTTCCATGATGGAACCATTCCACGATTGGAGTTGGGTCTCCTGATACTACGCATTCTATGTCAACTTGTTCTTGTTCATTTTTTATAATTTCATCTTCCATGGGATCGATCTTTGGTGAAACTGAAAAATAAAGTTAGTAAATTATACATTATTTCTGTTTTTTATCTTCTTTTATACTGTTTTGTAACAATTGAAGGGGCATTAATAGATCGTTTTTCCATGTGATGTCATCAAAATTCTAATAATTGTCCCCCAAAAAACATTAACCGCACCACATAAAAGTACTGCTCAATAGCTCTCATTTGAATGGTCCCCAACAATTCATAATTAGTGCATTGAACTGAAAACTTATTAGGCTCAAACAACTGAAGTTGAAATTCTTCGTTTCCATTCTGTAAGATGGTTTGGTTTTTCTTTGTCTAAGTGGCCCCGGTTATAGTAGTCGCACTGTAAAAATATTGTTAAAAAATATAATAAAACAACTTAACATCTTACGTAGAGCTTTACTGTTTCCTTCACCACAATAACCTGCCCAGCACTATCCATGGGCGCCATTTTTTTGCTTGGCAAGTGTAGTCTCCAGTGTTATAAATGTGGATGTTTGTGAAGGATATTTTCGCAACTTTCTTATCACCTCTCATCAAAGTCTGCAAAGGAAAAAATAGTATTATTACATGAATATCAAGTAAAATATTACCCATTGATTACTCTGCCGATATGATGTCATTGATTTGGTTTCATCTGGTAAAAGGTCCCCATCAGTGGCATATGAAGTCCTGGATCTCCTCCTCCCAGTTTTAACCAATGGCATAGTTCTATAACTTTACCGTAAAAGCTCTATTTAGGCCTCCCCCCTCTCTATTAGCCTCTCCCCTTTGGAAGTAAGATTTTTTGTAATAAGCTTAGGGTATAAATGACATTGCATTTGTAAGTCGGTGATACATAACCCATTTCTTTGTTCTGTTTTAGTTAGTAGTGTTATAGTAAAGTTTGAAAAATTATAAATGTGAATTTTCTGGAAAATTTATGATTTGAAATAAGCCCCCCTTCTTGGGGCATGACATTAAATAAGCAGTCCGGGGCTTAATAGAGCTTTTATGGTGTTACTAAGATAACATTTTTTATGATATTTCTTGCAGTCTACCGTTTGTCCAGGATAGTAACTTCCATGATGGAACCATTCCACGATTGGAGTTGGGTCTCCTGATACTACGCATTCTATGTCAACTTGTTCTTGTTCATTTTTTATAATTTCATCTTCCATGGGATCGATCTTTGGTGAAACTGAAAAATAAAGTTAGTAAATTATACATTATTTCTGTTTTTATCTTCTTTTATACTGTTTGTAACAATTGAAGGGCATTAATAGATCGTTTTCATGTGATGTCATCAAAATTCTAATAATTGTCAAAAACATTAACCGCACCACATAAAGTACTGCTCAATAGCTCTCATTTGAATGGTCACAATTCATAATTAGTGCATTGAACTGAAAACTTATTAGCTCAAACAACTGAAGTTGAAATTCTTCGTTTCCATTCTGTAAGATGGTTTGGTTTTCTTTGTCTAAGTGGCCCCGGTTATAGTAGTCGCACTGTAAATATTGTAAAAAAATATAATAAAACAACTTACATCTTACGTAGAGCTTTACTGTTTCCTTCACCACAATAACCTGCCCAGCAACTATCCATGGCGCCATTTTTTGCTTGGCAAGTGTAGTCTCCAGTGTTATAAATGTGGATGTTTGTGAAGGATATTTTCGCAACTTTCTTATCACCTCTCATCAAAGTCTGCAAAGGAAAAGAATAGTATTATTACATGAATATCAAGTAAAATATTACCCATTGATTACTCTGCCGATATTGATGTCATTGATTTGTTTCATCTGGTAAAAGGTCACCATCAGTGGCATATGAAGTCTGGATCTCCTCCTCCCAGTTTTAACCAATGGCATAGTTCTATACTTACCGTAAAAGCTCTATTTAGCCTCCCCCCTCTCTATTAAGCCTCTCCCCTTTGGAAGTAAGATTTTGTAATAAGCTTAGGGTATAAATGACATTGCATTTGTAAGTCGGTGATACATAACCCATTTCTTGTTCTGTTTTTAGTTAGTAGTGTAATAGTAAAGTTTGAAAAATTATAAATGTGAATTTTCTGGAAAATTTATGATTTGAAATAAGCCCCCTTCTTGGGGCATGACATTAAATAAGCAGTCCGGGGCTTAATAGAGCTTTTATGGTGTTACTAAGATAACATTTCTTATGATATTTCTTGCAGTCTACCGTTTGTCCAGGATAGTAACTTCCATGATGGAACCATTCCACGATTGGAGTTGGGTCTCCTGATACTACGCATTCTATGTCAACTTGTTCTTGTTCATTTTTTATAATTTCATCTTCCATGGGATCGATCTTTGGTGAAACTGAAAAATAAAGTTAGTAAATTATACATTATTTCTGTTTTTATCTTCTTTTATACTGTTTGTAACAATTGAAGGGCCATTAATAGATCGTTTTCATGTGATGTCATCAAAATTCGAATTCAAAACTATTGATCCTACAAAGCTGTTCTTTCAGTATATTCTATACAT
The DNA here is from genome assembly GCA_029204205.1 of Desmophyllum pertusum. NCBI lineage: Eukaryota > Metazoa > Cnidaria > Anthozoa > Scleractinia > Caryophylliidae > Desmophyllum > Desmophyllum pertusum. Next base: position 7,723 of record MU828010.1, read on the forward strand.
CAGTGATGTTAGTTGCTGGGGAAATTTTTGTGCCAGGAGATTGCTTCGTTTTGGAGATAAAGTGTTTTGAAATATGACGGCCTGGCTCAACATGACCTGAAATGTTACGTCAGAAAGCAATATTTTCGCACTTTTAAAATACTCAAGCATTTACAATAATTAAGGTTGTGTTCCATTGGGATCAACCATTTTAGGTTGGTTGGGTTTTTTCGTGTTCTATTGGGGAAGAAACATTTTTGGTTGGTTTGGTTGATCAACATTTTCAACCAAACCGAAACTAGGTTGAAATTGTTGCAACCGTTTCAATCGAAAACGGTTGGAAAAGTGTTCGATTGGGAAACCTCAACCATTTTTACCTAAACTGGTTGCGGTTTGAAAACGGTTGATCCCAATAGAACACAACCTAAGTAAAGAAAATCATAGCAACTTACCATCAACAGCTATGATTTGAAACTTGAGGTCCAGCTGTCCCAGCTTTGTTTTCCGCTATGCACCTAAAATCTTCTTTGTCTTTTGGCTCAATACCAGTAATCGTCCAGGTTTCATAGGTAGGGTGTGAAAATCTATCATCGTAAGTCCCTATCAACTTTTTTGCTTTGATCGACCCACCCATAACCACCAAGTGACGACTGGTGTTTGGATGTCCAGACTCGACATCACAATGGAATGTTACATTGTTACCCTGTGTTAGTCTACGTGTTACGGGGTCCCCTTGATACTTTCGTATTTTTGGCTCACCTGAAAAAAATGAACATACATGTACATTATTAATTAGGTTTTATCAGTCTGCAAAATTAATAACAAAATGATCATTCTAAAGTTGCAGGATGTAGATTCAGGTTTAGATTCAGGGTGCAGGCGACAGGCGATTTTTGCTGCATGTTAACATGTCCTTTGTCTGCAATTTTAAGGACACTGTAAAACATTCTTGGGTGGGGGTGTGCCGCTGGGCTATAAAAACCCTTACCCTGTACCAGACCACAAAACACTAATGTTGCGACCCTGTTCCAGACTAAATGTTAAAAAAGATACCCTGTTCCAGACGATTTTTTCTAACCCAAAAGGCTAAACTAGTAAGCAGCACTGCGAACCTGTAGTTATATAAATTATATATTATTAATTATTATTATGATTTAATTATATTTACAGTTATGGAATTGTTATAATAAATTATTATTATTATTAAAGCTGCTACTGAATTGTTTACTATGATTATTTTTATTACTTGATGTTAATGAAACCTGCACTAGTTCAAACATACTACTAATAAGTTAAATGACGTTATATGAAAACACTTGTTAATTACTAAACAAGCGAGTTAGGAAAAATATGACAATGGTTGGTTAGAAGTAGAAGAACAGTTAGGTTGAAATAAAATAAAATAAAATAAAATAAGCAAGGAATCTCAGCATTTACAATAAATACAATTATTATTATTATTATCAATTTACCAGTTGGACAAAAAATTAACTAGTACATGTATATCTTTTCTCAAGACTGTGCTATAAATAATTATTGGAAGCAAGAAGGCTACCAATATTATGATATCCAGAGTGGGCAAGTGACAACACTTTTAAGGTCTAGGCAATAAGTTAATTTTGTTGCCGGAGACAGTGTTAAGTCTGGTTTCTTATATGCCGCTGACATACAGTGCCTGCAAGATAAGCTGAAGACTCAACTATCCCACTGGTCTTTTCCGCTGACATGCCTGTGAAGTTGGCTTGAGCTCATCTCCGCAGGCACGTCAGCGGTTCTTCCAGCATTCCAGGGATGAAAATTATATTTAACAAGAAAGTAGTCAGCGATACACCAATGATAAATCTATCCCAGAATTCATTACATTCCAAGATGTTGGACAGCATGGAGCATTCGTATTGAGCAATCTTAGCTTGCATACTTTAATTTATTAAGTTCATTGGCTCCGTTACGTTGCAGTGACATCCCAGTGAAGTTCCAGACCTGGGACTGAAAGTCAATTCACTGCCGGCAATTATGTTTCAGGGCCGTCAGTGGCATATGAGAACCTGGCTTTAGTCACCAAGGGCCAATTACCACATAGTACTAGAGCGCTGTCTTGTAATTTCCTTTTCTGTAGGCAACCAGAGATTTTTGATGCTTCAGCAGCAGCTCCATCACCAGGAACCATTGATTTTCATGACTAAACAATCCTTGACATCTTTCGCTCAATAATTTTTGTTTCAACGTACTCCACCTGCTTAATTTATTCTTCTTTGTTGTTTTGAAGTTGTTTTGAAGGAGCTATGTCACAATATTTTAAGTCAATTTTGTGATGTACAAAAATACCTTCAAATTATTTTAAGAAACCACACCAAAGAGGGATTAAAGAACCAAACAGGAACAAGGAGGGTTAAGGATGGAGATGATTAAGACGGATTGCAAATGATGAAGTTGAAAAAATTGAGGCTAAAATTTTCAAGATGAACAAACCGTGACATAGCTCCTTATAAGGTGACAAGCGTGGACTGTTTGCCTGGTTCATTTCACACGCGAATGTAATGCGTCATGTATAGCAGGGTACATTTAAAGCACTTACCAGTTTTGCTCTTTGTTTTGAGCATCCCGACAGCTGGCTCACTACTTCCTGCTTCGTTGACAGCGACAAGTGTGACCTGATAGGTTTTGCCATTCTCAAGACCTTTAATCATGAATTGCGTCTCCGTAATATTCTCTTCTATTCTCACTTCGGTATCTTTGGTTATCGGTGTCATCCTCAATTCCAGTTTGTATGTAATTGCACTATCGCCACCATCATATTTTGGTGCTAACCAGGTTATAGTGAACTCTGTGTCAACTGGAACATTTTTATCAAGGTTGGTGATTAATGGTTTTCCAGGCAGGCCTATGGAATTTTTAAATACATAGATGTTATTCAACTAGCATGAGGTCCGTATTGGGGAAGTATCAGTCAAGTTTATTGACTGAGCCAAAGGCGAGGTACATAAACTTGAAAAAAAAGAAGGAGAGGTCCCCATATTCCCCAGATTTTATTATACATGTAATGGCTCCTTCAAAAACTTAAATCAATGCAGTAATTTATTCTTGCAAACGAGCTTGCCAAAATTAAGCATAAATTTGCAGATATAAAGGGATAACTGTAATATACCTCACCCAAACCTAAGTCGGCAAGAGATCCCCCTCCAACAAAAGAACAGAGGTTCCACGTAGATTCCACTACCTACATGTACAGATCCCCTCTTATCACAGCGTGCCAGCGCATGTCACACATCACTATAGACAGTGCTTTTTTTGTTGTTGTTGTCGATAGTGTTACATAATTCGTTATTCATTTGTTTTAAGTGTTTCCTAATCCGTTGTGAATGTCCATTCCATGTCACCCGGCATGTCATTACCGCAAACGACAGTTCACAATTCCGCATAGGACAATTTAGCACTAAACGTGCAGTTTCCCAATTCCGTATGTCCGCGTATGTTGGTCGATTCTTTCCAAAATACGACGGTCTTGTATTTAAAGCGTTCCAAAAGTGCAATTTCACGATGATAAAATGCCCCACCGCCAGGGAGAAACATACTTCCATTCGACCTGAATGCCAAATGCTAATAATGAAAATAATAGATATGTTCATTGTAAAACAGTCTGTCTTATCAGGGAATATTGACTTGACACGTAGATAACTTTGAGCTATAATTGACTGTCTTATCAGGGAATATTGACCTGACACTCTTGACACAGTCTTGACCTCCACAATAGACCCAGTTTTGAGTATGCAAACAATTTGAAATATTCAGAACTCAATCAGGCTTATTTTCACCTTTAACACGGAGGTAAACTTTATTTTCATTATATTATTGTATGCATAATCGCTATTGAGTTTGAAAATAAATTGTTTAACGTTTGAATTTCCATCATCTTAACTAAATAATTTCCTTCCTTTTTCCAGAGATGAAGACCGTCGAAGTTCATTGTGTTTTTAGACAACCGCTAGTAGACAAGACACCCATGTGGCTAGCAGATGTGTCGACATGTTGGCGCATAAATTTCACTCTTGCCAGTTTTTAATTTTAGTCATAACATTTTGTTTCGGAAATTTCAACAACAAGTTGTAGAGATTGTCCTTTTCCCTAAAATGTCCTGATTTGGGGCAAATCACGCCAGCGACTTGTAGGAAATCTGGTGATTATATTCCGAATTTGGGCGCTACACGCATGCGTCTTTTGCACAAGTAGCTTGTGGTGTACCATAATGGAAACCGCGACACAAAAGAAAAATATATATACCTTGCGCCATTGCAGTAGAGTTTGAAGCGTTGTTAGAAGCAAAATCTCGTACTTCAATTTTCCATACGTTTTTCTTTAAAATATAACATCTTAGACGAAAAAAAAGTCGAGTGATCCATGACAGAAACTGCCCATACAAATATATTGAGTCACGCAATATATATTGCGTTACCCAATATAAAAACGAAGACCTCATCACTTTTAGACCTGTCAAATTACAGGCGGATGAGCATGGCTTAAGAGGCAGTCCGTGTAAAAACCGACCGGTCAATTTTCGGCGGAAAATGAATTTCTTTCATTTTCTCCACAGAACTCAAACATCATGTCTAAAGTACAAAATCGTATTTGTTTCGTTTCGGTTTGTTTTAATACTTGAGTTTGACCGTTTCTTCCGAAGCGACCATGGATCAAACAAATCCGTCATTTGTAACACTGATTTTGGCCTGAAACTCGACGTAACGTATGATACTTTAGATTTAACACAGCAAGCTTATATTTATGTCGAAATTAATATCAGTAAAGAACTTTGTTTTAAGCATTAAATTAACTTGTTTCATATCGCATAAAATTAGTTATGATTTTTTTCGTACACTCTCATATCGCTGTTACGCGCGCCATTGGCGAGGTGTCTCCATAAAAATCGAAAATTCCCAAAAGTGGGACCTGATCTAAAATCAACTCTCTAATATTTCATTAGACCAAGGTCTGGTCTACAAATATCTGAAATAAAATTTGTGGGCACTCGTCATATAACACTATAAAAACTTGCATCAAATTCACAAAAATTGCAAATTTCATTATCATTCGGTGATTTATAGGCTGGATTTATTTCCTTCAGTTGCATTTAAAAAACATTTGAAACCAATCACAGATTGAAAAATAGACCATATAACAGTCCAGACCTGAAAACATTTATAAAACTAACCTGAATTATGTACAAAGTCTTCCTGCTGCACACCTTCTTTTCCAACCATTGGATCGTTGTGTCACGCAACACCCGGAGCGAAACAGCATCATGATTCCGTTCACCGAATCCGCCAAAAGCCCAACTTTAATATGTTTCGCCCATTCATATGTGAAGATTGATCGACAGAAGCCTGATGGTATTCATGGTGCAAAATAACTGCAGCTAGTTCACGAAATATAAAGTCCGTTAAGTGTTGTTATCGCTGGGTAAATCCAGTGCTCTTGTGCTGTCGTTCAGTTTGTAACTTTTTGCAGAGAACCGTTCCAATGTAAACAAAGTCCTTCGTAAATCCTCATGTATAATGTCCTTAAAAACACTGATCAATCAAGCAAATACTGTTCAAAGGCTCTGGACTGCGATTCATTATTGGCACAAGTACAGAGTCTACAGAGGGAGTACAACAACAAGTTGACAACCTTCACCTGATTTGATTGACCGCTGACCTTTTCGTGACTCGTGACTCGGACTCGCGGACTCGTGCGTGACAGCGAAAAAACGTAATAACTTTTCTCCCACTTCCTTTGTTCAGAACTTTTTAACTGTGTGAGAAGTTTGCTATCTTTATCCACTTGTGAACGGACACGTAGTGACTATTCCTCTGAATGAGTACAATGATAATATTTCAGTGCCCAGAGGGGGGGGGGGGGGGGGCACCCTGGTATATTTATATTGAAGGGGAGGTGCGTGATATGGGAAGTTTTTTGGGTACGAGGCGTTTTATCGACCAAATACGCCGGTATTTAGGTTTGTAATTCTTCATTTCTTTGATTTGTTTTTATAAAAGTAAATTCGTGAACATCGATGGTACAGACCATACAGCCTGAGACGGAAGTTAACCAAATTTTTCATTTTGTGTTTTTTGACTATACCATATTTTTAAAACATTTATTGTGTCGGTAGGACTGCTGTTACAACAGCAAAGGCAGTTTTTAGATGCAACGTCGCTCCCGATCCCTTTTGGGAATACACTCTTTTTTATATAAAAGCCAAGACCGAATGTTCTTATTTTTTTGGCGATTTCAGCTATGGTTATAGAATTTCACAAAAAAAGATTCGAACGTTACCATGAAAATGTATTTACACTTTTATGTGATAGAAATTTATGTTGTTACTATAAAAATTGCGCATTCAAGTATTTTGAGCTGATTTGAACTGCTTATTCACTGATATATTTGAAATGTTACATTGTATTGAGAGCTCGATGCAAGAAACAAGTGAATAAAAATGTTCTTAGCTAAGTATCAACCTGGTTATGTTCTTAGCATGTTCTTAAAATTTTGGTCAATCTCAGTCTCAACGTTCTTATAAAAAAGGTTCTTATAAAAAAAAAAGAGTGTATATATACCGCCTTAGCGATGCCTTACAACGATGGGTGGCCCACAGGAATGGATTCCGAGTGTTCTAAAACTCATCATTACACTCTATCAGAGGAATAGAGTCACGTCTACTTCTACTAGCACTACAATGTCTCTTCACAAGTGAATAGAGAGAGCAATTTCTAACACACTTAAAAAAATTTTCTCTGTCACGCACGAGTCCTGTCACGAAAAGGTCAGCGGTCACTCGAATCAGGCGGTGCTAGAAAATGGTTTTCAGTTAACTTGTTGTTTTTAATACTTGTGCCGATAATGAATCGAGGTCCCGAGCCTTTGTGCAGCATTTGCTTGATTGATCAGTGTTTTAAGGACATTATCCATAAGGATTAACGAAGGACTTCGTTTACATATGGAACAGTTCTCTGAATGACAGCACAAGAGCACTGGATTTACCCAGCGATAACAACACTTAACGGACTTTATATTTTCGTGAACTAGCTGCAGTTATTTTGCACCATGAATACCATCAGGCTTCTGTCGATCAATCTTCACATATGAATGGGCGAACATATTAAAGTTGGGCTTTTGGCGGATTCGGTGAACGGAATCATGATGCTGTTTCGCTCCGGGTGTTGCGTGACACAACGATCAAATGGTTGGAAAAGAAGGTGTGTGTGCAGTAGGAAGACTTTGCACATAATTCAGGTTAGTTTTATAAATGTTTTCAGGTCTGGACTGTTATATGGTCTATTTTTCAATCTGTGATTGGTTTCAAATGTTTTTAAATGCAACTGAAGGAAATAAATCCAGCCTATAAATCACCGATGATAATGAAATTTGCAATTTTTGTGAATTTGATGCAAGTTTTTATAGTGTTATATGACGAGTGCCCACAAATTTTATTTCAGATATTTGTAGACCAGACCTTGGTCTAATGAAATATTAGAGAGTTGATTTTAGATCAGGTCCCACTTTTGGGTATTTTCGATTTTTATGGAGACACCTCGCCAATGGCGTGCGTAACAGCGATATGAGAGTGTACGAAAAAAATCATAACTAATTTTATGCGATATGAAACAAGTTAATTTAATGCTTAAAACAAAGATCTTTACTGATATTAATTTCGACATAAATATAGGCTTGCTGTGTTAAATCTAAAGTATCATACGGTACGTCGAGTTTCAGGCCAAAATCAGTGTTACAAATGACGGATTTGTTTGATCTATGGTCGTTTCGGAAGAAACGGTCAAACTCAAGTATTAAAACAAACGAAACGAAACAAATACGATTTTTTGTACTTTAGACATGATGTTTGAGTTCTGTGGAGAAAATGAAAGAAATTCATTTTCCGCCGAAAATTGACCGGTCGGTTTTTACACGGACTGCCTC
>MU828011.1:0-15592 GCA_029204205.1 Desmophyllum pertusum
ATTCTTGGTTTGCAACTGACGTCATCGCCGCCATGTTGGATGACCATTAACAAAATAATTATAATTAGCTTTATTGTTCCTGTCATCCAACATGGCCGCCAGGGTCTTTGTCATTTAAATCTCTCGGGAATGGTTGCAAACCAGCAATAGAGGGAAATGGTTATGAAGCCCGGCAAAGTTCTTTGTTATATGTTTTTGTTCGCTATTTTGGGGGTTGACCGTGCACAAAACCTGACAAAATACAATAGGTGGCTACGTGTGTTCAAGCAACTAACCAATAGCGATAATTCATGCATAGTGTATGAGCGCAAACAGAAGATGTGCACGGTCATGGACCTTCCAACATAAATCTTGGCCTCTTTGTTTGCTCCTTTGAAGTTTGCCGGGCTTCATAACCATTTCCCTTATTAACTATGATTACAGGCAGCTGAATAGGACTCCACTCAGCCCTATTACCATTATAAATCGCTATGGTATATGAAATGAAAGGGATTTTATGAGAGATATTATTCTGTCAGTGACACAAGCTACTCGGAAAAAATTCCGAGTTCCCCCAACAGGGGTCGAACCTATGACCTTCCGCACACCGGTCGGACGCTCTACCACTGAGCTACAGGAGACTCGTGGGAGCTAAGGCCATATAAGGGATTTTAGTTTTCAAATGTTCAACATGACGTCACACGATGATTGCTGACTGTCGGCAATTATTCGATTCGCTCGCCGGAAGAAACTTTCTTTGTTCTATAACGGAAATTTTTTTTTTCCCCAAGGTTTGCCAATTTTTAGATCCTATATGAATAAAAAACCGCCATGCCCGCGCGAAGGCGTTTAACTTGGGTCAAGCCGCCCGACCGTCCCTGGTAATAACGTGGCTTATTGAGAAGAAGATTTTTTTTAGAAGTGGGTTTTTTTTTTTTTTTTTGGGTTTTTTTTAAGGAGGAAGGAAAATCCCCGGAAGGTAACTGCGCTGAGTAAAAAACCCTGGAACAAAGGCCGACCCTTGGGGTACGGTACCCCAGGTGCAAAGCTCCTGTTTTTAAAGGCCGGGGAACACTGCTCACGGTAAGCAGAAAAAGTGGGGGGGTCCCCCCCCCCCCCCGCAAACTGGGAGCTGGCGCCGCTTACGGGAATGGTGTGTAACAAAATAACAGAAGTTTTTTTTTTTTTTTTTTTTGTTATGAAAAAGCCTAAGAAAAGGATCACCCCGGGGTTTTTGTGTTTTTTTTGGGTCATAGGCTTTTTTTGGTTCCGTAAGTATGCACTGTTTTTCCCTGCCCCTTTTTTTACGAGAGTTTGGGGTCCCCCCCCCCGCTCCCCAGAAAAAAAAAAAGAGCCCTTTTCCGATTTTGTTTTTTTGCCATTGCGTAGGGAATAAATTTTTTTTTCAAGGCAAGACTTGTAGGGTATAATGCCCTAATTTAACTAGATCCAACAACTTTGGTAACAACGAATTTTTCCCCCCTGCGCTTAGTGCCCCCTTTTTTTTTGTTAAGCGGTTCAATTTTGAGTGGAAGGAATCCCCCCTAGGGAGAAGTGGGGGAAATTAATGGAGCCTGGGTACGAAGCGTCCCCCCTCTCACACCCACTAATGTGGAAAACAACAAAAACTCCCACGCGAAATTAGAAAAAATTAATTCCAATTTTTTAATTTTTTTATTTTACAAGGAACATAAAGACACAATTACTAAGAGGATTTTTAATGGCCCCCCTTCTGATTTTTTTCCCGTATCTGGGTTAAGACGTTTTTTTATTTATGGAGCTAGAAACAAAAAGCCCCAGCAAGTAAATTTTGGGAAACAGCAATGGGGAAAGTTTTTTTTTTTTTTTTTTTTTTTTTGGAAAAAAAAGCTTTTTGGGGTTTTTCCGTAAAGTTCCCCCCCGCCCAACCAACAATTTTTGTTTCCTGCCCCCCCGTCCAGGGTGGTCCCCCTGGTTTTTACGTTCAGCACCTTTTTTTTTTTCCTGTTACTCTCCCCCTGAGGCTAAAGGCCTTTTTTTTTTCTTTGGCCCTTTTTTTACCCAACTGCAACTTAAATCCCCCCTAAGGAAATAACAATAATTTTGAAAAATAAAAAAAAATAAAAAAAATAGGTAATGCAAAATGGTGTGCCCAAAAACTAAAAGCAAAAGCGTGGCACTGGCCAACCAAAGGCAAATTTTTCAGAAATACGGTTTTTTTTACGCGCAATGCCCCCCGTCCTGGGCTTTTGTTTTTGGGTTTTATGGTGGGGGTATAGGGGGTCCGGGGCAACATTGGCCCCGCCGCCCTTTTTCACGAGGGGTCGCCCGCCCGGGGAAGTTTTTTTGGGGGTCCGAGTTTTTCCCGATCGGTGGGCGGGAAGTTTTTATGGGGCCCCCCGTGTTTTTTTTTTTTTGGGGGGGAACGCCCATTTGTTTTTTTTTTATTATTTTACAATTAATATTTACATAGAAATGGTTCCCCCCGCCCAACCAATGCGTTTCCCCCCCAAAACAGCCCCATTAATTCCCCGCCCACGGTTTTCCCCCGCGGAAACTCCCGAAACCCCAACATTTTCCGCCGCCGCGAAACCCCTCCGGCGGAAAGGGGCCCATACAAGATAGGAAAAACCATTTTAAGAAAAGGATTAGCTGCATATTATAAAGACCATACACAAAAGTTTGAACCATGCCCGGGGGGTTACCGGTTAGTCAACAGACCCCGGCTTTAGTTATCCGTTTTTTTTTTTTTTTTTTTTTTTTTTTTTTCCCCATTTCCCAAATTCCTTTTTTTTTTTCTTTGACCGTTACGTCCCCCCTAGGTTAAAATTAGCTTTGTTTAAAAGCCGGTTATTCCTATCCACCCCAATCCCCTCCCATGGTGTGCATAGTGCCAGGGGTATGCGCCCGGAAGACGCATTTCTTCCAAAAGCCCCCTAAAAGAAAACACAGATTGCAAAATGTTTAGCTTTTATAGTCCCTAAAATGGTCCGCCCCGGCCCGATTATCGCAACAGGCTACGGTTTTTTTTTTTTTGTTTTTTCCAGGGTACGATTTTAAAGCCTAATCCAGGAAATTAGGCCCTGTTGAATTATTTGATTTTTTTCAAGTTTTTGTTAAAACTTTTTTTTTTTCAGTTGGTAAAAATTTTTTTTCCTGGGGGGTTTTTTTTATATATTTTTTTTTTTGGGTTTTTTTCCCCTTTTTCAATGTTTTTTTTTTGTACCTTTGAGTTAATCTCCCAAAAACCTCTACATTAAAATTCCGAATTGCACCTTTTTTTTTTGACAGTGGGCCCGGACTACCTCCCACAACGAAAGTCGGCCCCAGTTTTTGAAGAAAACTTTTTTTTCCTAGGTTTTTTTTTTTTTTCCCGCGCCGAAGGAGGGTTCCCCCGGCCAAGCTTTTTGGGCCCCTGGTTGTTTCCAAATTTTTTTTTGTTTTTTTGTAAGGAACTATTTTGGTCCCTGTATGGCACTTTTTCAACCGCGATTTGGTTCCAGTTATTTTTTTTAAATTTAAACGTTTTTTTTTTTGGATTTGTGGGGTTACTCTTTTTTTTTTCCCCTTGCAAAACTGGCCCCCCCGCCTTTTCGAGTTAAGTGCTGAACACTGTAAATCCAAAAAAAACAAATGTTTATTTTAGGCAACGCGGGGCCTCTGACAAAAAAGTAAAATCTTACTAAAAAAAATAACCGTCCACTGGTTTGAATCAAGAAAACCACCCCCTAACCTCGTCCGCCCACCCCCCCATTTTGTAAATATGTTCTTTTTTTTTCGGGGGGGGGTATGAACAAACTAAAACTGGAAAATTTCCCAAGTCCCAATGGCCCCCCTTTTGGCATATAATATTCCCATTGGGGGCAGGAAATCCTTTACACCCGTTTTGTTTTTTTTTTTTTCTTTTCCTTGAAGTCCCAATACTGATGTTCCCCCCCCCCCCCCCCCCCCCTCTTGCAAAAGAACTTTGGCTCAGCCTTTAAAAAAATTTAAAATATCGAAGGCAAATAAGAGAATTGGGGGGTTAAAAATTTTTTAGAAAAAATCTTGAATTAACAGTCCCCCGAAGCCCTTTCCCCCGTAGAGCCAACACCGGAACACCCCCTCCTCGGGAAGCAGAAAACAAAAGTGGGGTCCCGCCAAGATCTGGAGAATATCCCGCTTACGAGGATGTGTTAAAAATTACAGAGTTTATTTTTTTTTTTGTATGAGCCCCTTAGAGTTTTCCAAAACAAAGGTTTAAATAATATATTTTGGCCAGGGCGGCCCCCCACACGTTGGAACCGTAGAAAACCACCCTTTTTTTTTGCCTCCCAAGACGAAGGGCCTTAACGCCCCTCCAAAAAGAAAAACGTCCCCCCCCCCCCCCCCAGCTTTTCTAGAAATTTTCGCTACGGGCCCCGGGGGTTTTTTAATTTTTTTTAACCGTTTTTTAATCAACTCCTTAGTTTTTCCCTAGTTTTTTTGATTAAAATCCAACAAAAATAAGGTTGGGGGGGGGGGTTTTTTTTTTTTTCACCTCGCTCCCCCGCCGAACCCGCCACAAACCACAGTTTTTTTTTGTTCCAATTTAGAAAACCTAGTCAACTTGCCGGGTAAAACGTAAAGAACTGTCCCCCCCCCCCCCCCCCCCCAAAAGCTTTTACGAGAAATTTCGACCTTGTAAAAACAAGCCTAAATATCCCAAAATGTAAAGCAGCCTTTGGGAAAATCTTTTTTTTTTGGATTGCTCCCCGAGCAATCCAAGGATAAACTTTTTTTTTTTACCGATTTACTTTTTTTTTTTCAACAGACGTGGGTTTCCCCCCCGTTAAATCATGTTTATCCTTTCCCGAATTCCAATATTTTTGAATTTTGCGCCCGCCCCGAATTTTTTTTTTTTAAGGCCCGGAGCCCTAACCACGATGTAAAATAACGTCCCCCCCCACGAAAATGGTGGATTGTTTTTTTTTTTTTTTTTTTTGTTTTTTTTTTTTGTTGGCGTTGTTGCAAAAATTAACCGCTTGGGCCAGAATTCCATAAACCAGTGAAGGTACATTTCTCAAAATTTCATTATTTTTTTTTAAGTCTTTTTTTTTTTTTTAAGTGGGGGGTAATAATAAATTCAATAAAAATTAAAGGGAAACGGATGTTGGAAGTATTGAGACGAAAAATTACCGAACCGATGAACCTTGAAAGATTTTTTTTTTTTACCGCGGCTAATTTTTTGTTGAAAGAATTCCCCCCCGCCACAAATCCGTTGGGAACGTTGCAAATGGCCCCTTGGCGGTGACCCATACTCCCCCCCTTTGTTTTTTTAGCGAGAGCGTGACCCTAGCGTCCACAAAATAAATAGGCGAGCCCTTTGCCCGGGTGAAACATTTACCGAGCCGTTGACCTAGCCGTCCCCAGCATAATTTTGGAAAATTTTTTTTGGGTTGGAAATTTTAGCTAGATGACGGGGAAAACCGGGGGACCCCTTTTTCTCCGAACCGGAACGCCGGCCCCCGCGCCCACCGAAAAAAAATTGCCCCCCCCCCGCCCATCAAAAAGAAAAAACGGCAAAAATTGTTCCCCATCATAAACATGGACACGAAATGATTGGTTTGGTCGTTTTTCCCGGTAAGCAACAAATCGTGGGGGGAAAAACGCACCAATAATCTTGCCCTCACGCAGCAGGAATAACGGGCAAAAAAAACGGGAGCTTACCGGAAAGTCGTAAAAAATAAAGTTTTTGGGGTCCGCCCCCCCCAAGACTGATTTTCCCGCGCGCTCCCTCCACGTCCCTCAAGTGGAACCGTCCCCCCCTCACGTCCCCCGCGTCGTCATTGCTTTAAATCTAGCCTAAAAAGAAAATTATTTAAGCCTAATAAGCCGCGGACCCTTTCCTGCCCACCTTGTTCTACAAGGATTACGCCTGGGTTAAAATTTTTTTACTTCCAAACAGTTCGCCCATATCCCCCTTTCACCTGTTGGTTTCAGATAACCTCCGCGGAGGAAGTGGCCTTTTGGGGTTTTGCCCTTTTTTGTGCCCCGTGAAAATTCTTTTGTCCAAATTTTTTGCAAAAGCAATTTTTGTTTTCGATTCCCCCTAGCTTCCCATGTTTTTTGTTTTTTTCCATGGTTTTTTGGGTCCCTGGTTTTTTTTTTTTTGGAGTCCCAACTAGAATCCCTACAATTGTTTTAGTAAATTCTCCTGTTACTATATAGATAAAAAATACTATAAAATATGCAAATTGCAAGTAAAAATCTATTTGGGCTGAGTCTACCCGTTTAAATATTTTTATCAATACATTAGTAAAAAAATAGCAGTAAAAGGTGAGGCGGGGAGGTCGTCCTAAAAAAAGCGTTTTTTTTTTTTTTCCCTTTCTCTATTTATCCCCCTTCCCCCTAAAGTTTTCAAGTTTAAAAAATTTTTTTTTTTTTTTTTTTTTTTTCTGATGCCCCCACGGAGTCTAGTTTTTTTAAATTGAAGAAACCAAATTTTTTTTTTTTTTTAAAACTAAAATAACAGTTGAGATTATTTTTCCTCGCTTCTGCAAAATTTTTCAATGGTTTATTTTTTGGCGAATTAGTCCCCCAAGCAACTAAGGCATACATCATCAGAAAAATCTCGGAGTTTTGCTAATAGGCCCAAATTTTTTATCGAATATATTTAAAAATTCCCCTAGCCTTGGCCGCCGCCGAGGCTTAAGGGGGGGGATAAAAAAACAAAAAGAAATTAATTTGTTTTTCCATCCCTCCAACCTCGGGGGGGGGGATGGGTTGGGATTTTTTTTCCTTTTTTCGATTGTTTCTTTTTTGTTTTTTTTTTTTTTAATTGTAACTAAGGCCCCCCCCTCGGAGCCCAAGTTAGAATTTTTTTTTTTTTAAGTCCGAAAAATTGGGTTTTCCCCGCCCTTATTGGGTTTTTTTTATAATTAGAAGGTAGTTTTTTTTTTGTTTTTTTTTTAAACATTCACTTGGAAGGTTGCTACATATAAAAAACTAAGGTTTCTAATAATAAAAATTAATGTTTTCCCCTTTTTTCTTCAAATCCCTTTAGATTTGCAAAAATGGTAATTTTTGTATCTCCTACCAGTTTTATCAATACACCCCTTTTTTGAAGCGCAGAGAAAAATTGAAGGAGTAAATAATTGGCAATCCCAGTCCAACGGGAATTGATAAATTCCCACCAACACTTGACAAACGCACCATTCCGGCCCAATAACTAGGAAATTTTTTCTGGGATTCAGTTTTTTTTTTTAGGCCCCATCAACCGTGGGACTTCCTGATTTTGGGTTTTTTTTTTTTTTTTTTTTGCCTTTTTTTTGGAAAATCACCGACCAATTCAGAAAAACCCTCACGCCAGATTTTACCTCAGACCATCCCAAGGAAAATCCCCCTAGTGCAAAAACGCCTCTTGGGGGGCCCAGCCTCCCACGAAAGGTTTTTTTTTTTCCCTAGATTGGGGGGCTTTTTTTTAATTTCCCCCCCCTTTGACTTTTGGAAAAAAACACATTTTAAACCTTAGCTTGCTAGGGTTTTAAAAAAATTTTCCCCCCCCTTGACCTTTTCCCTTTTTTTGATCCACGTGTTTTTTTAGAGTTCCGCGTAAGAAGTGGCGCCGTCTTAAAGCGTGGCAATATATTGGGAAACATAAATGCAGCAATCCACTTTTTCCATCTAGGAAAACCTAAACACAAAATAAATTAACCCGACAGAATAAATACGTAGAAATAATTTCCCCGCCCCTTCGTAATATCCTCGAAACCCTTCTAAGTGATTTGGACCCTTTTTTTTCCAAACCCGTTTGCCCCCCCCCTTTTTACAAGACCCTCAAGTTTTTTTTCCTCGCTATCGAAATGATTTTTGGCCCTCCTTTTTTTTTGGCCTCTTTTTTTTTCAACCCAAACAAATAAATTTTGTTTGTTTTTTGAAATAACAGTGGGGGGGGGTTTCCAACCAATTTTTTAATCGCATGACCCCCGTTGCTTTTTTTTTTTCTTTTTCCCTGTTTTTTTTTCCTGATGGTTTGTTTTTGTTTTTGTTTTTTGTTTTGTTTTTTTTTTTTTTTTTGTTTTTTTGTTGTTTTTTTTTGGTTTTTTTTTTTCCTGTTTTTTAAGACTAGAGTGGTTTTTCCCCTTCTTTTCGAACTCTCCGAACATTTTCCGTAATTTTTCCCTTTTCAGCCAAGAAAACTTTTTACCTTCCTCATTTCCCCCCCGGGACGGTTTTTTTTTCATTTTTTTTTTGAGACCCGTCGTTTTTTTTTTTTTTTTTTGGGTTTTTTTTCCCAAAAAATACGAGCCCCCACAACAAATAAAATACCACAGAACATTAAATTTTTTCGCCTATAAATATCCAGTTAAATTTGTTAAAAGAATCAAACTACAATGGAACCTCCCCATTTTAACGGGGCGGCTAACCCCTCAGACCAAGGATAAGTGGTCACACCCATATTTTATTCCCCCCACTTTTTATAGAGGTTTTAATAAAAGAAATAAATACAAAGATTTTATGAGCGGGTTTTTTTAATTTTTGCCGCGGAACCCAAAAGTTTTTGTTGGTCCCCCTTAACAGGCCAAGGCGACCAAAAAGTGGTGATACCCCCACTGGTGTAAATTAATTTTTTTTCCAACACAAAAATTCCCCCTTTCACGTGGCGCGTTTACTATCCCAATCCCCAGAAGTCGCTAAGGATAGCTATTCTCTTCGGCCCCCCATTTTTCTGATTTGGGTGGTAAGTCCTGCCAAACGCCACGAAAAGGGAATGTTGAAAATTTAACATTTTTAAAAGTTTTGGGCCACACTTTTTTTTTTTTGGGGTGGCCCGCTTGCTTGTAAAATGAAAGGTGTGCCCCCCCCCAAGAGTAAGAGAGGGGCTTTCCAGACTGGTTAAAAATACACTTTTGGTGTTTAATACAAAGCCTCGTACCGCCCTAGTACGTCCCCTCCTCGTTATGTTTTCCCAAGGAAAATGGGCCGCCCCGCAAAAGGAAAGGAGGGAAGGGCCGAAAGTGTCCCCCCCCCCCCCGTCGTTTCGCGTCCTCGTCCCCCCCCCTCTTTTTTCCCCCCCCCCCTTCCCCCCCCCTGGTTCCCCCAGGGGGGTGCGCGCTTAACGGGGCCTCCAATGCCCAAGTTGTGCCCGCCGCCCTCCGTTCAATCCCGCATAAAAAAAACAAATGCGAAAGTTGCCCCCATGAAAGGAGGGGGGGGGGTAAGGCGGGCTTTGTTTGTACATTGTAACCTTTGAAGCGGTGTCCCCCCAAAAAACCAAGCCGGGGAAAGCAGATTTTTAACACCCCTTTTTTTAATTCAAGAGCTTGTTGGGGTTTTTTTGATCCTCTGTCCCCGATCCCATTCTACTGGTTTTTTTTTAGCTTTTTTTTTTATCAATCAATCACTTTTTTTTTGGCCTTTCTTCCGTTAGTCTGGGTTTTTCTTTTTTAAGTTTTTTTTCTGCCCGATGGGCCTTTTGCGTTGCCTCAATTTCTTTTTCTCTCAGTTTTTTGGCCCCCCTCCATCTAAAAAGAAAAAGTTGGTTTTTGAAAATTACGATTTGTCAGGCCTAAATGAAAAAAATTCACATTTTGGCCCATCGTCCCCAACAAGCAAAGCCCTTTCCACTGCGGTAAATGTAAAAAAAGAAAAATACAAGACCCCGTCCCCCCCCCCTTTCTTTTTTTCCCACACTTTTTTTTCAATTTTTGCTGGCGTTTTTGGCAAGCCCAATCCCCCGAGAGATATTTTCAAATGAACTAAAGACCCCTGCGGGGCCCATTAGTTTTTTTTTTGGGGGGTAAACTAAAACCAATTAGAAGCCCCTAATTTAAGAAAATTTCCGTTTTTTTGTTTTTTTTTTTTTAAATGACCTCTCCCAGCTGACGTCACTTTTATGCCAAAACCAACGCGAATGAGGTCCCCCCACCTTTGGTCCAGGGCCGAAGTTTGCTCCCTTTTTTATTGCCTTTCAAACCGTTTTTTCAAAAAACGAGTCCTGGGTGGGCATCAGTGCCTTTTCCATAATGGAAAAAATTTGAAGTTTTTTTTTTTTTTTTTTTTTTTAACTTTGCCAGCGTTTTTTTTAAAAATTGGCTTTACAAGAACTCCAAAAAACTCATTTCCCATTTGAAAAGGTTTTTTTTTTTTTTTTTTTTGTTGCACCATGGAACTCCGTTTTTTGAAACAGAGGGGCAAAAGGGAAAAACTCCGTGAAATGGACTGATTTCCTTTTAATTTTTCCCGGCGCCTCGATATTAACGTTCCGAGAAAATTTCGAGCCAGAAAAAATTTTTCCATACTGGATGACCCGTTACATAGTAGCCTCTACAAGAAGACCCACGTGGTAAGTGGGTTTTTCCCCCCCCCCACCCTTCTGATATGGTTTGTTAATTGGACGCCATAAAATTTAAAAAAACCGAAGCTAACAAACCCCAAATTCCAGAGACCCACCTACGCGGTTTTTTAAATGGATGGGGTCCTGACCCATGGGTTAATAACGAAGTTAAAAAATGTTTTAAATTGGCAAATTTTTCACGTTGGAAAAGTCCGCCCTTTTTTCAACCCTAGCGGCAAACCAAATGGGAAATTTAGAGCCCTTGTGGGGGGTTGGGGTTTTTGTTTTTTTTTTTTTCCAAAAAGTCTCCTAACTTTTTTTCCCCTTTTTCCTCCTTTTTGGGGGGGGGGGGGGGGGGGGGGGAAAAGCAAATTTTCTTTTTGGAAGTGGCTTTTTCCCGGTCCCCCCCTGGTTGAATTTGGAAAGATAAAAGCGAAACATATCATCAAGCAATTGTAAAAAATCCCCCCCGCAATTTTCCAAATGAAACGTGGTTTTAGTGCCCCGAAAATAAGCCCCCCCCTGCACACAGAAAAACAATGCCTCCCCCTCCATGGGGTTTTTTTTTTTTGGAGAAAGTGTGCGCCCGTGATAAGCCTGTCTTTTTTTCCGCATGGCCTTACAGTGGGGCCCGGGTGGACCTTATAAATTTCCCGCTATTATTTTTTTTACAGGAATATAAAACCCGGGCAATGCAGAAAAATGATAATTTTTTATTTTAGATTGAGACAAAGGTTTTTTTTTTTTTTTTTATCCTTTACCACCTTTTTCCATTCTTCCCGTAACAATAAAAAATAATTTTTTTTTTTTCTTTTTAATTTCCCCGTTCCTTTTTTTTTTTGGGAAAGAAAATTCGCAGACCCTTTTTTGCTCCAAGACCTTTCCCCTCGGAAAGTACTAGTTAAACCTAAAAAAACAATAAGATTAGTAGGGAAGATTAGTTTTTTTTAAACGAAAATACTAAACTAATAAAGTGGTAAAACCATTTTTTTTTTTTTTTTTTTTTATCTGCCAAATTTTTTTTTGGATTTTTCCGGATAATATTTTTTTTGTTTCCGTGGCCGCTTCCGAAACCTATGGGTTTTTGAGGCCATTAAAGATTTCGACAGTTTTTTCTTGTTTTTTTTTCCCCTTTTTTTTTTTTTTTTTTTTCTAGTTTTTTTTCCCCCAGTAATTCTCCCCAGCGATTAATTTGAACTTCAACCAAACAAAATGAAAAACATAAACAAAAAACAACAAACCAACTTTCAATGTTTAATTTTTATTATTCTAAACGAAAATAATTTTTTTAATTTGAATACCATAATTTTTAAAGCATAATAGAGTCGCTTCACAAGAAATGGGTTTTGGATCCGTCTTGACGTATGACTTTTACTTTTTTCTTGAGTGGAGATTTAGACCTTTTTTTTCCGAGTAAAGTTTCCCCCCGGATCCATATGGACTTTTTCCCATTTTTTCCCCCGTTAAAAAATTCCCCCCTTGACCTTGCGCCTTTTGCATCTTCCACAAAAAATACTTTTCGCGATAATTTCCTGGAAAAAATAGAAAAACAACACCAGGTCAAATAAATTAATTCCCCTTCACCCCTTTATTTATGTTTTAATAAAATATACCCAGTGGAAGATAGGCTGGGAAGGCTGTTTTTTTTTTTTGGGGTTTAGAAGAGGCATAAAGTATGCCCCCCCTTTTCAAAGCCCCCCTGGGGGTTAAAGGCCTTACCATGCAAGGCGACCTAGAGGTAAAGTGATCCGCTTTTTTCCCCAATACTCTTGGATGGGTTATAGAGCCTTAGTTTTGGCGCTTAAAGCTTTATCTATACGCAGGGATTTTTTTATTGTCCAGGTTTTTGCCCTCACACTGACAAAATTGACAAAAGTTTTTTTTCCCCAATCTGGTGGAGGAGAGGGCAGCTGGTTGATAAAGTAAAGTGGTTCCCCCCCCCCCCCCCCTTTAAAACCCCAAGAACCACAAACCACAAAATTGTTTTTTTTTTTTTTTTGTATACTTCCCCTGGGGTGGGGAAGAGGCCAACTGTGAAAGTAAAAGTGTCCCTTTAACCCCCGCTACGGGAAAACAACGAACTACAATTGTTTTTTTTTTTTTTTTTTTTTTTTTTTTAATAACTCCCCTGGGTGGGAGAGAAGGCAATGTGAAAATGTAAAGTTTTGGGGGCCCCTTTACCTCAAAGAAACAACAACACCAAATTGTTTTTTTTTATACCTCCTGGGTGGGGAAGAGAGGCCCCCCCAACTGTGAAAGAGTGAAAAGTTTTGTTCCCCTTAAAAACGCCTAAAGAACAACATACAACAATTGGGTTTTTTATACCCTCCCCCCTGGGTGGGGAGAGTAAGGGCCGCCAACCTGTGGGAAAGTAAAAAGGTGGGGGTGTTCCCCCCCTTTAAACCCCATAGAACCAACAACGAACAATGAAAACCCTTTTGGCCCCCCAGTGGATTTTTTTTTGACTCTTGGTAAGGTGTCACCGCAAATTGTGCTCCCCTTAAACCCATTTAGGTCCCAACTGCCGGCCAGCCTACCCTTATTACATGAAAATTTTTTTGGGCGACCCAAATTTTTTTTTTTTTTAATTTGAGCCGAAAACCTTAGCGACTTTTTGTTTTTTCAAAAAAATCGCTAAATTTTAAAATGGCCCCCACCATAAATTTAAGCTCGGGGGGGGGCGCCTTTTTAAAGATTTTTTTTTAATCCCGTCCGCAAATTAAACGTTTGTTTTTTTACTCCCCCAACATGGGGGGGGGTAACTCTGATTGCTTATTTGAAAATACTGGGCCCAATCTGGTCCCATTTTTTACCGCCGCAAGAATCACCGCTGTTTTTTGGACCGGCGCAAAGACTCACAGATACATCCGATTATGAACGTGTAAACAAATCACACAATTGTGGGCGACAATTTTCCAAAGCCCCTTTGACAACTGGAAAATGAAAAATTAATTTCAGTAGCCCAATTAAATTTTTTTTGTTTAAATTATTTACCCCCGTATTTACCCCCATCTTGCCCTTTGTTGAAAAAAGCTTTTTCCCCTCTTCCCACATGCCGGGCCCATAAAGCTTTACTTTCAATCAATAAAACAATCAACATTTTTCTTTTGAAGAACGCCCCCCTGGAATCACTGTGGGGTGGTAACCTTTTTTTTTAATTATAAGTTTTTCAGTATTTGTTTTTCTGATTTTTTTTTTTTCCCTTTTCTCTTCCCTTTTTCACATTAATGTTTTTCCCTTTCCCATCTTGGGTTTTTTTTTCTCTTAAAGCTTTGGCTGGCCCCCCTGTTGGGGGGGGGGGTCCCCTTAAAAATAAAAATAAAAAAAATAAAAATAGAAAGGCCCCCCTCCAACTAGTTCCTATTTTATTGATATCCCGTTTTGAGTATAAGGAGAGTGGGGGTCCCCCACGCCTCAATGGCCCTGTGTTCCCTCCGCTCCCCATGCCCCCGTCCTGAATTTCCACCAGGCAATAAAAAGGGGACTTGCAAAACAGTCCCCCTAATAAGTTTGTTTTTTTTTTTTGTGGGGGGGGGGTATAGCAAAACTGCTCAAATACAAGACTTAATCCCATTGCTTTTTTGGCCAAGCGCAAATTTTTGGCCCATGCCTAGAATGCCCCCCTTAGTATAACAAAACTAACTTCCTGACCCTTTTTTCCCCCCTTGCCTTTCTTTTTTTTTTTTCCCTTCTTTTTTTTTTTCCCCCGCCACCCCCCTTTCAGCCCCTTTTTTCCGTTAAAATTTTTTTTTTTTTTTTTTCTTAGAACTTTTCAAGTCCCCCCTTTTTGCTTAACGAAACTAAAATGGAACCAATATTTTTTTTTTTTTTAAGTGGGTTTCCTAATTTAATTAGACCACTGGAAAAATTTTTAAGACCTTTTTTTTTTTACAAGTTTTTTTTTTGCCTTGCCCCTCAGGTTTTTTTTTCCAAAGCCGAGTTTTATTCAGGATGCCATTTAATTTAAAACCCTTTGCACATGAAATTTTTTTTTTTAAACTTTAAGTTTTTGAATTAATAGTTCCCCCCCCGCCCCCCCCACCAAATAGAAGGAGACTTAAAAGAAAAAAAAAAACCAAACCATTTCAACAAAAAGCACTCAAGTTTTTTTTTTTTACTCCAACTCGTTCTTTTTTCCCTTTTCCCTGTCCACCGCCCGCGGGCGCCGAGCTTTCCCCCTTCCCCCCCCCTTTTTTTTTGCCCCCTAGTTCCTTACTCTGCCAAGTTTCCCCTTTTTTTTTCCATTTTTTCCCCCCGTCCAATCCTTTTTTGAACCTTCTTTTTATTTCCTCCTGGGATCCGCGATGAATAAAAGCCCAAATTATCTACAAGCAAGGGTAAAAGTATAATAACATTAACGAATCAATGATTAGGAATTGTATTACACATTGTAAAAACCATCCAAAAAAAATAAGTTTTTTTTACATACAAATTTTTGGGGGAAAATAAATATTCCTTGACTGATGAAAATGGGACCCCAACTCAGTTTAGCTAGAGGGGCATAAAAGATACTTTACGCAACTTAAATTTTTTCCCCTAATACCTAGTGAAACCCCTTTTCTTTTTAAACTTTTCCCAAATTGTTCCTGGGTTTTTTTGGTCTTCAAATTTTACTCTGTTTTTTTTTTTGTTTTTTTTTTTTTCAAATTCCATCTTCCCTCCTCAATCAAAAGGCTGCCGATAAACCCCATGGGGGGATGCATAGATTTTTAAAGTCTAGAATTTGCCTTGTTACTCATTTAATTTTTCAAATAATAATTTTTAATCCTCCCCTTGTTGCGATCAATCCCCCTAAACCTTCCTTCACTTTTTTTTTTTATAGGACAGGTTTTTTTTATGAGAATGAAGGGACTGCTGGGAAATTCAATTAACAATAAGAAATCCAAAAAATAATATCCTGGCTGAATTGTTAAAACAAGAATGAGAAATTTTTTTTCCCAACTTTTTCCTGCCCCTTACAATGTTCCATACGATTAGGGGGGAGGAGATGGCCGGTGGCCCCAAAAGGTTTTTATTGCCGTTGGGACCCCCCTCCTTGGATTCCGAGTTGGTTCCAAAGTTTTGACCCCTGGGCCGGGTCCCTTGGCTTGTGGTTTGTGTTTCCTTGGATAAGGTAATACTTTTTTACACTCACCAGTTGGCCCCCTCCTCTCCTTACCCTGGACCCGGTTGTTCGAAAGTCGATTAACGCTACTCCAGGATTAAAAGTTAAACAAACTTTTACGGATCCCTTGTATAAAGGTGTTTTTCTCTTCTCATGTTTTGTTAATTTAAGATTAGTCAAAGTCAAAACAGAAAGACAAAAAGATAAACAAGAAACCTCACTGAAAAGCTGCA
>MU828012.1:0-15532 GCA_029204205.1 Desmophyllum pertusum
TAAAATGTTAGCCCCCCCTCTTGAGTGACTTATTTTACCTAGAAGCCCCCCACTCTCCTTGCTTTGATTTTACTTTATGCCCCCCCCTCTGGTTTTCCAACCCCCCCTCCTGGTAATTATTGCCACAGTCCCTTATATGGGCATCGTGGCAATTTGTTGAATAATAACACAAGTTAACCGTGAAAAAGGCTATTGCTGGATTAATAATTATAATAATAATAATTAAAATTTATATAGCGCAAATTTCATATTTAAAAATGATCAAATGCGCTTTACATGGATAAAAAGATAAAAATTGAAAATGATAATATATACAAAATTTACAAACATTGTAGTAGATAAATATTAAGAAATCAAAACTAAAATATAGATTATAAGATATAAATATATCATTCCTTGGAAGGTAAATTAAAAAACGTACCGGAATACTGAAGTGATGGTACAATTGACTGGCGGCGAATTTATCCGAGTTGGGAGCAGTTCACACAACAGTTTTCCGTTGATATCCGGAATGCAGCCAGGTTATAAGAAAAACACGAAGTGATTCCTAACAGGCAAACCCACAGTCGATACTGTCGTCAACAAGATCTGAACAAGACTGGTGACGTTCAGGTAGGAACCCTCCTCAGGCTTGAAGTTAACAAAAACCACTCCAGGGGGAGACCCTCGGATGAGACCTTTAAATTAAAGTTCAGATATTCTAGTGACCGTCACAGAATTGAAATATAGTCTAGTTACGCAAAGCTTTCGAGTTGTACACTCTGCCTCCTCCACAGGCTCAAACCCTTATAATAACTTGGAATAATTTGTGAACATCGGCCTAATACGTTCCGAGAATTCGAAGATTAATTTCCAAAAAAGCTTCCGAAGGCAGAAGCTTATTACACCGAACGTTTCCGATCATTTTCTGGACATTTCTCAGTCAAACCTCTATTATTAAAAACTCGGCGGATGGCGTGAGAATTCGTGAGCACTTTATTATTGCCAACGAGGCACAACTCAATTTACAAAGAGAAATAAGGTGACTAAAAGCCCTTTCAATGAAGAAATATTAACCTTACTCACCTGTACAATTACAAGCCTCGGCCCTCACGAAATACCGAAACGACACTGTTTATGAACAACGGGGTATTACTTACACCCAAATATGGGGTATTACTTACACCCAAATATGGGGTATTACTTACACCCAAACTCACGCAGAAGTTGATCTCCGCCTCGGCATTTTTCGCCTCTGGGCTCGCTGAGCAACAGGTGATCAAGGAATAGGGATATATACGGTGGCTCGTAAGGGGACATGCCACTGCAAAAATACTTATTATCTAGCACTGTCACTTATTATCTGACACTGGCCACTTATTATCTAGCACTGCCACTTATTATCTGACACTGCCACTTAGTATCTAGCACTGCCACTTATTATCTAGCACTGCCACTTATTATCTAGCACTGCCACTTATTATCTGACACTGCCACTTATTATCTGACACTGCCACTTATTATCTAGCACTGCCACTTATTATCTGACACTGCCACTTATTATCTAGCACTGCCACTTATTATCTGACACTGCCACTTATTATCTGACACTGCCACTTATTATCTAGCACTGCCACTTATTATCTGACACTGCCACTTATTATCTAGCACTGCCACTTATTATCTGACACTGCCACTTATTATCTGACACTGCCACTTATTATCTAGCACTGCCACTTATTATCTGACACTGCCACTTATTATCTAGCACTGCCACTTATTATCTGACACTGCCACTTATATCTGACACTGCCACTTATTATCTAGCACTGCCACTTATTATCTAGCACTGCCACTTATTATCTAGCACTGGCCACTTATTATCTGCAATGCCACTTATTATCTAGCACTGTCACTTATAACCTCTAGCACCGCCACTTAGCACCGCGGCTCATTTCCATGTGCTTTTCGCAAACATGGCGGAGGAGCTTGGGGAGCTTGAGCGTGGCGTTAGTGAGGTGACTTATCATGTTTGTTATGAAGACTTTGCTGATGAATTTTCATAACTCAATGAAATTTAATAATGTAGTGGTAATGGATCAATATAATTCGAACTCTCGATAACTTAAACCAAAAGCAAATGACTCGATAACTCGATCGAACTTTCGCTTACTCGAACAGTTCTGTATTTAAACTTAAGTTAAGTTAAGGTTTAAGCTTACTTTTCCCTGACAGTACGAGTTATCCAGATTCCGCTGTAATGCGATTTTATTCTCACAAGGGTGTCGAGTAAGCGAAAGTTCGATCGAGTTATCGAGTCATTTGCTTTTGGTTTAAGTTATCGAGAGTTCGAATTATATTGATCCATTACCACTACATTATTAAATTTCATTGAGTTATGAAAAATTCATCAGCAAAGTCTTCATAAACAAAACATGATAAGTCCACTCACTAACGCCACGCTCAAGCTCCCCAAGCTCCTCCGCCATGTTGCGAAAAGCACATGGAAATGAAGCCCGCGGTGCTAAGTGGCAGTGCTAGAGGTTATAAGTGACAGTGCTAGATAATAAGTGGCAGTGCCAGATAATAAGTGGCAGTGCTAGATAATAAGTGGCAGTGTCAGATAATAAGTGGCAGTGCTAGATAATAAGTGGCAGTGTCAGATAATAAGTGGCAGTGTCAGATAATAAGTGGCAGTGCTAGATAATAAGTGGCAGTGCCAGATAATCAAGTGGCCAGTTGCTAGATAATAAGTGGCAGTGCCAGATAATAAGTGGCAGTGCTAGATAATAAGTCGGCTAGTGTCAGATAATAAGTGGCAGTGCTAGATAATAAGTGGCAGTGTCAGATAATAAGTGACAGTGCTAGATAATAAATGGCAGTGTCAGATAATAAGTGACAGTGCTAGATAATAAGTATTTTTGCAGTGCATGTCCCTTACGAGGCCACCGTAGATATACGCACAAATTTTGGTCAGAACCAGCGCGTTCGCTTCTCGATTCCGAACGGTGGGTTCGCGTCCTCAATTCCGATCCAGTGTGTTCCTTTCGTCGATTGACACGTTCTAAAAGACTTAAGATCAAAGAAACGAACAGAATCACTGTACACATCTTACAGCACAACAATTGTCCTTGAACGCCAGCGTTGGCGTAATCAAAAATTACTGACAAGACATAGCGAGTAGACAATATTCCTTGATCACTGCATTCCGTACATTTATTATCTGGTTAATCGCCGTTACAAGCCAATGCCAAAAAATCCTTAGTTTAGCAGAGGGTTCATTCAGTGTTGTTATTATTATTCCTTCATCACTACACGCGCTTGTTTTATATGTAAACATTCATTCGTCTTCAGTTCTGTCATACACGAAACTCTTGGAAAGAAAAAGGCTTCAGTTATTATGAAGTTGCAATTCTTGGACTAAAATTATCTACAGTTAAATTATCAAAATAGCTATGAAAATAAAAGGTAAATCTTAGGTTTTTGGAATGAGTCATCATTACAAAATATAAACATCTGACAGTCTGGCCCGTCACGCAACGCTTCCTTGCTCCGATAATAATTTCAGTTAAAATTCTTTCAACTTCCATGCAACTAAAATGACAAAAATTTTCAGCAAAACGAAGACACATCTTCGATTTCTAAGCAACTTTAGGATGGGGTATTAATTTTGTTATCTTGTGATCAAATAAACTGGGGCTTTCATGTTGTCTGTAATATTTACAATGTAATGCCGGTCAGATTTAATAATTAAGAATGTATATGTTTCATGATCATATATTTTAAAGCTTTCTATCAATTATTCGCTCCTCTATGTCGTTGGCACTTTAGTGGTAACTATAACTAGTAATAATACATAATTAATCGGAGAAAGTTAAAGGAGTTATCAAACGCGTTGAAATAAATTTGAAATTAATAAAAGCGGAAAAATATACCCATCAAAGTACCCCATCACAGATTAGAACCCCATCACTGGAAATAAAGTAAATAATGTAACACAGCCTCTCTCACTACTGCAGCAGAGTTTTCTGCCGCGTTCTTACATTTCAGATTTTGAGAACAGTTCGATAACTCGAAGCTCGCGCTAACTCGAACCGAAATCGATTTCCCTTGGATT
This sequence comes from Desmophyllum pertusum, assembly GCA_029204205.1. Classification (NCBI taxonomy): domain Eukaryota; kingdom Metazoa; phylum Cnidaria; class Anthozoa; order Scleractinia; family Caryophylliidae; genus Desmophyllum; species Desmophyllum pertusum. Next base: position 4,097 of record MU828012.1, read on the forward strand.
TGATTCATACTTTTACTTTAATTTTACTCTCAATAACTCAAACCCTCGATAACTCGAAGTAAATTTGTTTTCCCTTCAGGTCATTTTCTTACTAATTTCAACTCGAACCTTATTTGAAGAAGTGTAGTGATTTAAAACATTCTCCAGAACACTGAATTTATTTTAATCAACTGTTGAGCAACATGTGTTCAGATAGCGTCAGGGACTACTCACAGACTATTTCAGTACAAAATAACTCATCAATGTAGACTATCTTGCATGGACAGGTGTTGAGGCCACAAGTGTAATAACTGGCCTCAAATGTAATAACTGGCCTCTAATGTAATAACAGTTGTCCTCAAATGTAATAACTGGCCCCAAATGTAATAACAGTTGGCCTCAAATGTAATACTATAGGTTTTGGGACGAAGTACAACAGCCTGAATATACTATCCTACAGTATACAATCATAGGTAAACCAAATATGTTACCGTGGCTAAAAGAGTGGCGCGAAGTCTTATGGAGTTTTTTTTTTTCAAGTCTTATGAAGTAGGAACAGAGAGTCAACATTTGTATAAATATTTGATGTTGTAAAATAATAATGAAAGAAACAAAGGAAAAGCTTATACCTTTAGAAGTCTTTGGAAAAAATGGCTAAGATCGTCAATGCAACCAGATAGTTGCTCAGTTGAAGGTGGCCAAGTTTCATCTTCTGTTATAGTGGAGTATTCAGCAATCTCCAAATAGTTATTATGTACCGTACCTTAATTCCATAGCGAGTTTGCGTGTGAAATACCAATTAAACTGAAGATGCCCGTTTGAAAAGCTTCAGTATATATAACGCCCGGGATGTAACGACCAAAATTGATGAGTAGCAGTGGGGGTTACAAAGAGGTAGCAATGCTATTGGTTAAAGTTGATGCCGCCTTGTGATATGTCAATAACTTGCTGACATGTTTTTAACAACGAATATGTGTTTGTGTTTTAAAAATGACTTCATGCATAATGAAAGAAAGGGAAATATGTCATGCTGACCGATATAAGTACATTTAGTTTCTCATGAACTATGTATCCAAATGTTACGGAGCCTTTGAAGGTTTTAAGTCTTTTAATGTTAATGAAACATGTTTCCCTGTTTGCCCGTTTACTCAAGTTTTAAGTTTTAGAATACAATCCAACCGAACGTAACGCCACCCTCCTTGTCCCAGCTAGCCGAAAGACATGTCAGCCACTACTCTTTGTGTGCCACAGAGCCGCTCACCGTGCCATCATTTAAAACAAAAATCGTGAAAAACTCCATCGCATATAGGGGCACCACCTTGTGGAACAATCTCTCCAGGAAGCACAAGACTCTTTTCAGCTCTAGAACAAACAATGTGAAACTGTTTTTACAATGCGTGGCCAGAACTAACACTTTCAAAAAGTTTAATTTTAAATCAATAGAATAGTTAATTATATTTAGTATATTAATTAATATCATAAATCTATAGGTATCTCTAAAAATTTGTATATTTCTTTTTCTTTGTTAAATTGTTAATTTACACACGACCCCACAAGCTTCACGCTTTAAATATTTATCGTGTATAAATAAAGGTCATTATTATTATTATTATTAACTCTCGTGCGGGTATCTTTTAAAGGCTTTCATCATCATGTTGTCATGTTAAAAATCTGCTTAGGCCCAGTTCAGACGCCGTATTTCACATGAGCCGAATCGAATTCGATGAATTAAGGTTACCGTATACCTTCAAAGGACAGAATTGGTCCAAAAACACGTTTCCACTTAGATATGTAGTTTACATGATGACCTTTCATATAAAGAAAATTCTATGGAAATCCGATAATTATTAACGGAGAAATACAGTGCGAGAGACTTAACCGGAAGTGAGGTGTGAGTGGAATGTGAATACTTCTCCCGCTGTTTTCTCTAAATCTACTTCGGGCCGATAGAGGCGTCTTTAAAGAGTTACAACTCAAAGGGAATTTGAGCGATTGACCTCAAATTTGGACAGTATCTAGATTAACATATAAACAACAAAAACGTGTCGGGGAATTTTTTATTTCGGAAAACTTTTTCGTTGGGAGCCGTTTCCGCGCGATCACTACATATTTTTTTCACCCTATTTAGAAAATGCTCTCTATCTTTTCACTGCAATTGAATATGGGGAATCCCCGACACATTTTTTTAGCGCTTTGGGTCCGGAAACCCGAGAACAAATCAAATTAGCGAAATATATAATTCGCGCAGAGTTGTAGCTTTCAAAAGCTGATTCGGACCCTTGTATTTAGGACATCGCGAAAAATTCGACAATTCATTTTATTACATAATGGTTAGTATATTTAGATAGCCAGCTCTATAAGCTTTCATTTGATATAGGGTTTTAGGTATCTGGAGTTTAATCCGGGCGCGCTACATTTTTAGACGTGAGACACCCCTGAAGGTACACGGTAACCTTAAGTTCATGCAAGAGAATATAAGGGACAGAGAAGGACACGCCCAGTCAAGGCCTTGGGATATGTGGAATTTCACTAAAGTTATTTTTAACCACGCAAACCGGAAGTCCGCACGCGCGCGCTGTACCTTGGCGCGACCCTTGGCGCTGTACACTGTGAAGCGCGAAATCTCAAAGCAATGGCGGTCCGCGCGGAGATAATTTTTATCGACGAAAGCGACTTTCTAACCAAAGGAAAATGGTATTTCTTGAGGGATTATTCGGGAGAATGGGAGACAATTTATTTCGAATCCAATGGCTCGCTAGGGAAAATACCGGATTCAATAGTTGAGTTGAGAAACGGGCGATTCTTCATCGATCAGGTGATGTCGCTGTATGCTTCCAGATATTTTAAAAGCTTACTTCGCACGATGGCAGCGACAGTGATTATGTCGGGAAAACCTCACAATTGGCGGGCAACAGGAGAGGAAAAAGTCTACAAGAGAAAAATCAAAAGGGAAACGAATCTCTAGTAACAAACAAGGGATCAGCACTCTTTCTGCAAAAGGATAAAACTGCCGATTCGAACAATACGTCGACGTCGGAAAACCTCTTGAAACACAAAGCAACTGAAGGAATGGCGGCGAATCCTCGAGTACGACCTGGTACAACGAAGTAAGAAAAAAACAAAGCCTGTTACGAAGGAAAGAACTCAATGATCTTTGCGTGAAGTTAGAAGGAAAACGTCACATGCGTTGGAATTTCGTGTCAGAGAGACAGTCTGGGCGAATCGCATCGAAAGCTTATATATATTCTTGAAGACATCTCAATGTTCACTACAATGAACTTCGAGATCTTGTGAACCACATGTTTTCCATTTATATACAGCTCGTGTCTGGAATTATAAAGGACGTTCTGACAAAAGCATACGATACCTAACAATGCGTTGCAAATGGTATTTGACCCCTCGTTTTCCTATTAAATCTAAACAAGGTAAAGCTTCATAAAAACTTGTCTGCTTTCTTTGATATTCTTGTAAGTTCTTGAATAATATAGTTTTGTAGCTCAAAGTGATGTACTGTATTTTTTAAATTATAACTAATATTTGAATCAAATTGAAATATTTGCACTACATGTATGTCTAAACCTTGGGGTGGGGTGGGGTGGGTGGGTGGATGGAGAAGACAACAAGACTAACAAAACAATCCTTACAAAAGCTTCAAGTCACTAGTGACCTTGACAGTAATCTGAATATAATGTGCTCCAAAACATTTTTTTTATTATTTCACAAGCAACAACATGTATCAATAATTCATAGAGAAATTTGCCAATTTCAATTTCTTAAAATTCTTCACTTGGCTCCAAGGCTCAGGGGAATAAACAAAAGAAATCACATCAAGGTTGAGAGATGAAATATTAATTTAATTTGTTTCATTCCCCTATTAGCCTTGGAGCAATTAGTTAGAATTTATTATTTTTATTTTATGTTTATTTACTTCATTCGCCAATGGCGGGTAAACAGACAATAGGACATGGCATCCCTTACTTAGGCCTATCTACCCAGCCCAGCCTAAAAAAAAACCCCACAACTAAGTTAAAAAAAAATATTTTAAGACATATTGTTACGGTAACCTCAATAACAATGAACCCTTTCCAATAATATTATTCATATTACAACCTTTCAATTTATAATTACAATATTAAACTGGTAACAGCAGCAATTGAAACATTATGACTACAGCTCTCAGTCCCTACATGAGTTATCAGGTATCATCATATAATACTATGATGCTTGTAAACATTTGCAAATGGGGTTATGACTGAGGCTTGCCCAACATGACACTTCTTACTCTGCTTAACAAACATACCAAAAGAGAAACAAAACAGATGATTGACCAATTTACAGGCAACCATGAATTTTGTCACAACACTATAATGTAATAATTTATTAGACTTGGTTCCAATCTGAGAAATAAAGAATAGTTACATGATATTAAAATCAGTCTTGGTCTTTAATCAACCAAAGATGCACCTTGGAAATTCAATTTCCTGGAAAAAAATTTGTATGCTAAAACTGAAAGAAAAAATAACTAATTCACTATGAATACTTTGATATGGGCTACTTAGAATAGCCCAATTTTGGTAACTTAAAATTTCAGTAAGAGTGTTAAATACTATAAACAGTGGACATCACTACATAGCTCTACCAGGTTCTGGAGCTAAAGCAATAGAGAATGATAATCCTTTTCCTGAACTTGACGTGGTGATTTCTATTATTGTCTCCTCTTATGAATAGTAGAATATAATAATAGAAAAGAAAAGTATAATTTATATTCAGGACTATTTGGAGTTTAAATCTTGTGCTGATATATGAAGGGTTTGTGTGGGAATCTTGCAGAACAAAAACTTGGTAACATTATCTCCCATAAATAATTTAGCCCTGTGACCACAGAAAGAAGCATGCACAATACTACATGAAAGCAATATTAGAAAATTGCTGCAACCTTTTCATGTTTGCTGGTGGTATGAGATTCCTCCAAATATGCTTCAGGAGGGGAGTACTCCCATATATAGCCTATATGGGGATGTGCCGCCCAATAGGGTATGGGTTTTCGACCTAGAACTCAACGCAGTCATAGACAAAGTATGTATATATACATGGGTTTCCTTCAGTTACCAGGAAGTATTTCCCTGACATTTAATTTTCTGCAGCCCCAGCTGCCATCAAACCTTGTGTCCAATGATTACTATAAATGTCGACAACATATCACTGCCAGTAATCAAAATGCTCAAATAAACACCTACCATGTAAATTAATGTCATAAAACAGGGTAGGGGAAGTTGCAAATATTTTGTCATAAACAAATCCCTCAACTGCCTGGACAGCACCCCCCCCCCCCCCCCCCCCCAAGATATAGCATTGTCATCAGCAACACTTTTTTTGTAAGAATGCAGAGAATGTATATTTCTCATGCCCAGGCTGAATATTCTTATTTTTCTGCCGATTTTAGGCTGGAAATATTCTTAATACATTCTAAGATTACAGAGTATAGAATCAGTAAAATAATACGGATGTGACAAGGAAAACCTTTGATTTAAAAAAAAGGAAAGAAGTATATATACATGGTACATATTTACCATTCTTTTCAATGGTGTTATAAAGTTCATTTAAAAACATAAATAAATAATGTGATTTTATTGTATTTTATTTTCTATTAACATGCAAAATAATTCTCATTCTCAGCCTTGGGTATAGTATACTCTTAGCGTGTTCTTAACATTTCGCCAATCACCAGCCTCAATATTCTTATAAAAAAATTATTACAAAAGAAAAAAAAGTGTATGCCAGCGGGATACAAACAAACCCTGTGTACATTTACCACAACACGTTCCCCCAAATTAAATCCATTTGTCCTTCCTGGATAGTTTTATGAATAAAAACGTGAAACTTAATATAGTGACCGGAATGATACCTTATCTAGCTCTTCTCCTTACGAAGAAAAACACTGAGCCTGCTATGATGATATTCATGGCTTCAAGTTCGAATTCGAAGTCAGCTGTCGAAGTGCAGGGAGAGATCAGGTTACGCGATTCCTTCAAGATCAGAACTTCGCTCGATGAAACTCTTCGGACTATTTCCGTTTCTTGGAAAGCTTGCTTTAGCCTTGACCGCAATTCGAGGACTTCTTCTGATTGACTTTCCAGCCGAAATTCCGCGTTTATAATATATTTCGATGCCACTGATGTTTTCGCTCGCTCGACGATACATCTTCGCAAAACCTTCCAGTACGAGTATAAAATTTATCCGAAACACTTTTAGCATCTTCGGAAGTCGTTTAACTGTCGGAACACTTTCTACAGAGTTAATCAATATCAATGCCGAAGTCTAAATTCCACTTGGGAAAGCCATACTGAAATATTCAACAGGCGCCATTACTCGCAACTCTGTTGATTTCCAGCACCGGAAGTGCGTACGCTTAAAATTAGCATATTCTTAAAATAACTTTAGTGAAATTCACATATCCCAGCCAACGCCCCTAGTTTCGCTCTCTGTCCCTTATATTCTCTTGGTTCATGTGAGGTACGGCGTCTGAATCAATTCGAAACGGCTCATTGAATTCGGATCGGCTCAGCCGTTCTTCCCGCCTGGCTCAGCCGGGAATAACGGCTGTGGACCGGCTTTGATTCAGACGCCGAACTTTACATGAGCCGAAACAAATGATGAATTATTATAATGTATTTTTCAATATAACAGCAATTTTCCCCTATTAAATTAAGTTCCGCTGAATTAAGCTCGGCGTCTGAATCAATTCAGCCGGTCTAAATTAATTTGGGTCGGCCTAAATTCGAATTCGATTCGGCTCATGTGAAGTACGGCGTCTGAACTGGGCCTTAGATGTAACATTTTGCATACACAAAAATAGGGATGTCTTTGCGATCTCAACTTTATAATAATAATAACCATATCTTCTTTTAATACGCGAAGCTTGCCGATGAAGACTCACAAATTGGCAATCATGTTATATTTCTCCACAGTGAAAATTTAAACAGATCATCAATAATTAAAAAAAGGAACAAAGACGGGGAATCGCAACGAAACATATGATAGAAGTATTGGTGCATAGTTGATAGAGGGAAATGGTTTTGAAGCCCGGCAAAGTTCTTTGTTATATGTTTTTGTTCGCTATTTTGGGGGTTAACCGTGCACAAAACCTGACAAAATACAATTGGTGGTTACGTGTGTTCAAGCAACTAACCAATAGAAACGTTTCGGTTACGTAATTCATGCATAGTGTATGAGCGCAAAACAAAAGATGTGCACGGTCATGGACCTTCCAACATAAATCTTGGCCTCTTTGTTTGCTCCTTTGAAGTTTTCCGGGCTTTATAACCATTTCCCTCTATTAACTATGGTTGGTGCGTAAAAAATAGAAGGAGAACATAAGAGCATTGATGTACATTTCCTCCAATGATACAGCTTGTCATGTCTCTTAGCGTTGTAACGTGATCTTTTTGCGACTAATTTGGCATTCAAGTTATTTTTTTGTTTTTAATTGTGAAGGTCTTCTATAATTCATGACATTCATATAACAAATGGGAATTTGTAGCCAAAATATTTATAATTTAACGTAGAAAACGTGTCCCGCCGGCGGTGTATTGGTGGTTTGCATCAATGTTATAAGAACTGTTTGCTTGCATGAACAACATCAGAAAATTAACAGGTTATAGAGCAGGCAGAAAGAAACGTTCCTTCCAAATTATAACTTTGTAGCGTTTTTCATAACCGAGTTATTACGAAAATAATTTTCAGAAAATTGCAGTATTTAGAATGCAGCCGCCATGTTGGTGCCCTTCTTTGGGACACCAATATGGCGGCCATAAAACTGTACAAGAAGTAGAGTAGATTCTACCATCAATATTATTAGCTTTAGATATCAGTATCTTTAGATATCAGTTCTAAATTATTGTCACGTATGAACAATTAAAAATGATATAAAAATACCCGTTTTAATACACGTTCATCCGGGACATCGCAAATGTCAAAATGCTTTATTTTCGAAAAGAAGCAATGAATTGATACCAAACTTTACATAGAGGTTAAGACGAAATCCATTAGAAAATCGAGTAATATTTCTGGCCAGTGGACAAAAATCCTGTACTACGACACCATAAGCTTTCACGCTTAAACTAGACATTCATGAGCCGTACCTTAACGGTATTCACCAAATAATATAACTCCACAATCCTTAAATTGCTTTCCGCCTTGGCAGCCATGTTTTTGTTAAACATGGCTGCCACCTCTCATGACTCAACCAATTCACGGGAGCAAACTCAAGGCGGAAAGCAATTTAAGGATTTTGGAGTTATATTATTTGGTGAATACCGTTAAGGCTCATGAATGTCTAGTTTAAGCGTGAAAGCTTATGGCGTCGTAGTACAGGATTTTTGTCCACTGGCCAGAAATATTACTCGATTTTCTAATGGATTTCGTCTTAATGTCTTGTATGTCAAGAATATGACCGCAACGTAACACATAGCCTGCGAGCAGGATCACGTTTGGGGGCATCACGGCGAGCCGGCCCTGACTGAATCAATGCGGACGCGACCAGAAACGTCCTTTCAAAGAGCACATTGTGGACTGTTCAAACTTCTATACACCTATTTCAATATATAACGTTGTTGGATAGAAATGACAAGACCGAGGAGGTAGCATGGGTAAAAGTAGATAACTGCTGCACGCCGAATACTATTTAAGAAGTAACATAAAAAACATTATTTATAACGTTTCCTTTTTGTTTTAAACCTGTAGAAGTAAGCTACTTTTAGCCAAACTAAATTTTAGCAGAATCATGCAGCTAGTGAAAAAACATTGAAAAACAAATTATCTAATTCGGGGCAAACCAAATACATTACGTCCGAAAATAAAAACTTGTAGATTTCTTTTCCACCGATAATGAATACCCAGACTACCATTCGGTGTATAACATGCTTGCGCGCCTTTGTTCAGTATTAACAAGAAGCTTAGAAAGCTTATACTTGGACTTTAAATTCCACTGGTTTTGTTGCTGTTAAACAGGATCGCTGTGTGTCACTGAGCTGTCACGCGAGACACGTTAATGTCTGTGGTTTGCGTAATTTAGAATTTTCAATTAGCTCACTCCTCAGGGGGTTGGAAGATTGGGCATTTTCATGTGCATTTGATTGGCAATGCTTTGCCGAAGTGTGGACATTTTACCCCAAATTATTTGTTCCGGGTAATGTGTAATCCCAGTAAAGGTGCCTGCGTTTGAAAACAAGCCGTCATTGCCACCTGTAATGTCTGTCCAAGTTTCATTGTTTGTTTCATTGTATATTTTTAATTGAAGTAACGGGCCATGCAACAGCTCCTGTCTCGTCCCCAGTCGCTCACTCGCAAGCACGCATAGCGCGGCGGGGATAATTGAGCAGAATTGACCTAGAGCAGGAGCCCATTACCCGGAGCCTCCATCTCCCATACTGATCCTGGGAGTCAACCCTGTCCCGTTTCATTTTATTTTTAGAACACCGCGGGGCTCACAGATTCCCGCGAACTCATTAGAATGCCCAATCAGAACAAAGTTATTGTTATACGTCACACGCCGGTGATCTCAGCTCACAGCGATAATAATGGTGGAATCGAGTGGAGACAGTGAAAGTTCAGATTGTTACGATTTCTCTTCCGACAGATTTAGTACATCATAGAACATTAGTGAGGAGCAAAGTGTGTTGAATCGAGCTAAAGGAAAAACGCCAGCAACGAAAGGTGACCGCGCGGCATGAACAAATAGAGTGGCAAAATACAATGTAGTCGATTTGCGCCGGCACTCATAAAGGTCAAGTCCGTCTGCGACGCAGGCTATAAAACGGTAGAGAGCAAAAATATTCGCACTTAAAATGCTATAGCATCAACCCCACTTTAAGAGGGGTTTGCAAGAAGAACATCTGCGTGGACAATCGACATAAATAGAGTGCTCAGAAAGCTAGAAGAAACTGGCATACAACACGCAAAACAATAAATCGATACGCGTGGGATATTTATGTTTATATCTTGCGTTGCAAGAACACCGAAGAACATCACATTACGAACAAAGGAGGAAACAAACATCGATTGATGCAAGAGATATAACCTTAGCATGTATCTAAACAAATTATTGTAGCTTCGTAAAGGACGAAAGCCTGACAGGAAATCAAACATGACCTCTGAGCCAATTTTTCTAGAAGTGTACACAGTCGAAGGCTCTACTCGAAAATCCTCCTCATAATAAAACATATATTGCGCGTTAGAAACACGCTTGAAGCAAACCTAACCTGCCAATGCAGCCGCCTTCCATCTCTGAAAGGCGTGCAGCCGCCTTCCAGGCTATTTTAAAGCAAACCGAATTTTATAATAGAGAACAAAATGTACAAAATGAAATGTCACGAGCTGTAGTCGCCGTGTAGGCCTGAGTGTCACCTTATTATTCTCTGCAGAACTGCTAGCTTTCTTTTCCTGGAGTCCCCTTCGCTGGATATCCTTCACATTTTTCGCTTCGGGTACAACATTAGTATCGTGTTTTTCGCTGCCACGACCGCTCGAGCTCGCACTTTCGCCATTGCCTCCACGACGGCCGAAATCCAAATATTAGCCGCTATAAATGTTTCCCTGTTTTACTGCTATGGATCTCGGAAAGACCCGAATCCTCTACAGAGCGCTTCATTTCGAATCTATTCGAAAGGCTTACATCGCGACAACACCACACAAGGAACACCACTCGAACAAGACAGACAAAGACAACTATCGATGAAAGTTTGGATCGCGCACCGCGATGTTCAAGATGACATTCATTCGCTTCCAGTTCAATCAAGTTGTTTATTAACTTCCAGTCAGCTAACAACCAGTTTCCTCGGTTGTAAGAGTAGGAACGGACGTAAAATTGTAAAGGAAAACGGACGAAGGAACCAAGAGTGGATTCCCCCATTTGGCCGCCATTTTTTTTTTTGTCTCAGTGGGGGACGTCAGCGGTCAGCGGAAACAAGATAATTTCGCGGGAGATCAATTCTAAATATAAACTGAAACGGGACAGGGTTGACTCAAGAATATAGTACGTATGGAGGCTCCGGGTAATGGGCTCCTGCCTAGAGTCGCGGGCAACTCTTACGCTTCTTTCGTGCTTAGCAACCTCCCGCGTACACTATAACTCGACAGTGTACGCTGCTGCGTTTACCATTTCTCAATTAGTTCCACTATTTCCCCTGTATTAATCCTTTCCTATATAGAGGGGAAATAGTTGAACTAAAACTCACTGGAATCGCGCTAAATCGGCCCAGTAACCACATAGGAGACAAAGAAATACACAACAGAAGTAAGGTAGGCAATTTTTATTCAATTACAAAACTTGTTCTTATTTTTAGGCGCAAGAACTGAAGTTACTTTTATCTTAATTTATGCTATCCAGAGTTGCCCGTTGCATTTGAGCACACCTATGTTTTAAAATAAATCGCCTCGAAGGAAAATCTAATTAACATG
>MU828013.1:0-15468 GCA_029204205.1 Desmophyllum pertusum
GTAACCACCTATTGTATTTTGTCAGGTTTATGTGCAGCGTCAACCCCCAAAATAGCGAACAAAAACATATAACACAGAACTTTGCAGGGCTTCATAACCATTTCCCTTTATTAACTATGGATAACGCTACTGTTAGAAGGTAAAATTTAACATTATCTACAAAATTAACAGTAGGAATATAAATTCGGACAGATGTACGTAACCCTTTAACTTGAATAGATCAAGTTTAAGTCTTTCTGTTCATTGCAATCATCCTTCCACATAATGGCTGCAGCTCCGTTTTTGGGTGTCCCGGATATAGGATGCCACACAGAACCCGGATGCTTTGTGTTTCAAAGTTGTATAAAGAGTTTCTAGGAAGTGTAACAGGAGTGTATTGGGAGAAATAATTCTCATATTCTTTAACTCCCAATAACTCCTCCTAAGTGATCGGGGGTTATTCTTCCGTACCATCTAAGGGGTTAAAATTCGTTGGTTGTTGTACCTGCTCCAAGGGGATGTTAAAATCTAAAAACGACCACTAGTTTTGGGTTGCGGGCCAAAAAGCCATTCACCCTACTCACGTCAAAATCTAATAGTGAAATGCACGGCAATAGAAATCGTTTGTAGCCGGTCACTCTAAATGATGAAGGTCGAATATAATAAAGGCATGGATGCTTTATAGAAGGGAAAGAAAGTTGTTTTAATACATACTGACCTTTGGAACTTAGATGCATCTAGCTTACATGTGCTTGAAATGACCAGGCGGTGTTTGCGATGTCCCCGTTCCTCCTGTGTATACCATGCACGTTAATGAGCCAGAAATAATATTTACTTTACTTATGATCTCTCTTATTTTTAATTAATTAAAATGAAGGAAGGGCGTCAGGGCGACTGTCAATCATTTAACAGGATAAACCAACTCGTTTTATCTAACACAAAAATACAAATACAGTGGAACCTCGTTAATCCGACCACCAACGGGCCAGCAAAATGTGGCCGCATTAACGGGGTGGTCGTATTAAAGGGGTTCTTAAATAAGAAAATAACTGACAGAAATTTAGTTCGGACAAAGAAAGTGGTCGTATTAACGAGGTGGTGGTATTAACGAGGTGGTCGTAAGGCGGGGTTTCAGTGTAACTCAGTTTAACATTACCCTGAGGGCAAACTTTCTTTCCGCTACACTTATGAGTGAGAACGTTCATTGTAGTAGGTAAACAACATGTAGTCTTTGGAACATTGTGGTGTGTCCTTCATGTAAACTAGTCGCGTGTTGTCCGCTGGACTGCAGTCAGCACTTTCAGGTTGGAGACCAAAACCGCCATGGGATATGATGGGACTTTCTGCAACAAGAACCAAACACAAAGTCAGAAAACATGTCATATTTACCATATAAAACGAACATATTTACAACAATACAGTGGAACCTCCATTGAGGGAACAAGGACAAGGACAAGTGTCCCCTTAATAGAGGTAAAATATTTCAACAATGACTATATGAGCGTTAATTTTGCCGGGACAAAAGTTTGTGTCCCCTTAAAAGAGGTGTCCCCTTAATGAAGGTGTTCCAAAGTAGAGGTTCCACTGTAGATATTAAACTAAACTCGTCATTGTAATCCGGCTATTGTGGCTGAGGTTTGGCTTTGTTTAAGTTGCCTTTCCAGGCCACTTCTTTGTTGTAAGAATAGGCTAATTTTAATACATTCGAGCATTCGACTATTAATTCAATCCTCATTCAAAACTTTCTCATTTATTTCAATACAAAAACCTAACGAATGCTTCGTTCACACCAACTAACCATGTTTAGTTAAATTAAAATTCAAAGAATGTATTTCGATTAGTTATCATATTGTTATTAAAATACGTTCCCATTTGTCGTCTCATTATGCTTTCAAGGCAAGTAAGCAACGTTAATATACACAACAGCGTTAACCATTTTTAACAGCCAGCTTTTAAACGCGTTTAAGTTTTGTTGGTGTGAACACAAAAACGTTTTCAAATCATCCATACTTGGGCAGACCATGCACTGCTTTTCCTGCTTGGTAACCATCCCTGCATTGCCACAGGGATCCCCTCCACATCTCGGGACAGGAATTGTTACATTGTCTCACACGTGTCTGCACGCCCTGGCGCACATCTGACTGCAGCTTGACCAGGGCATCCATTCTGACAATCCCACCATTAACTGCATGGAAATTGAAATAATGGAGAGAACATAAAGAATATTTTAAAGGAGTTCTGTCACGATATATATATCAATCATTTTTTGGACACCTCAAAGAAATAGGAAAGCAGGGTAGGAAAATGTACATAACATAGGTATTCTAATAACAAATCAAAAAGGAACAATGATGATAAGGATTGGGGAAAACATCTTTTTTCATTTGTTCTCCATCACTGTAATATTTTCTTTTTTGATAGAAATTATTAAAAAAAAAAAATAAAATGTAGAGCAGTTTTCAATTGCGTGTCGTAAAACCAAAACCAAAGCAATTACAATGACTCAAAGGAATTGAAATGTACGTAGCCGGCGCTAAGCGCGGGAAAACGCAAGCGAATGTCGCGAATGATTTTGGTTTTGCACCTGATTGGTTGAGAAAATGACGCGAGTTTTTTAAACCAATCATAGAGCGTAATAAAATAAACCCAAAGCAATTCCGGATTACTTTCGACACTCAATTGAAAACCGCTCTACCATTAATAGAATGATACTTGTATTACCTGGATTACGGCTTGGATCGCAATCATCCTCGTTCACCCAATACCAGATAACACAAGGATTCGCCATTGGACCGTAGATCCAGGGCGCGGGATTATTCGACTTTTTCTCGGAGATAATCGATCCCCAATCGGAATAATCCGAGTGAGTCGAGGTTGTTAATAAACTCTGTCTCGCACCCAACCAAGGCATGCGCTGTTCAAGAGAGTTTTCCCAGTTGTATTGCCATTGGTTAAAACGCTTCGTTTGATTGACGTCTGTTTGCTGGTTAGTTTCACTAACAAAGCTAACAAAGAATAAAATGTCATTTTTATAGTACACAAGAAGAGCGCGAAATCGCAACCTTTATAGTCGCTCTAAAATTCGTAACGTCAAGTAGAGACAATTAATATTGATGGGCCACAAGGTTGTTAGTGCTCGCAGTTTCACGGGTCCCCTCATGAAATAAATTTGCGTTCGTTCTTTTGCAATTTTTCGTTCGTTCTCTCGTTCGCTATCCTCGCTCATTCTTTCATTCTTTCGTTCATGTGCTCGCTCGCTCGCTCATTCATCGTTCATTCGTGCCTTTGTTCATTCGTCCATTGACCGGGTCCTTACCTCAAACTCTTTAGTTTCAAATAATTCTCCACACTGTGAAATACCATCCATTTCTTTTAATTTTAGTTATTTTACTGTAATCGTCGCGAAAATGTTTCCCGTGAAATTTCCATGGACGGTCAGTTACAAGCTGCAGTTCGCAAAATTTAAAGGCTTGTAGAGAAAATGCACTATAGGGTACGCATGTTATTTACATACTCAAATAATTTAATATACATTACCTATATTTGATTTGAGCAGTCCAGACCCCACCCAGTGTCCTCTCTTGTAAGCCTCTATCCGATACTTGAACGTTTTCCCGCCACTCAGAGCTTTAATCTGGTCAGCGTACCCCAGTATGGAGTAGTCCCTTGACAACGAAGGTCTTGTAGGATTCTTAAGTTTGACCTCGTTCTTCTTCCATCCATTAGAAGCACTGGTAACTAGCAGAGTGTAAGCTCCTTGCTCTGACGTCATATCACAGTACACCGGCAAGTACTCATGGTCGTTTTTACGAATCATATAGAGTCCGTCCTTCATCATTTCCTTGCTTCTACGGTTTTTATTTTGATTTCGTTGGCACGATCTCCTACGAAAAATATAAGATTGTAGTCAAGTGACTGTGATAACATGTCATGCAGAAGAAGTGGCAAACCGATAATACTTTATGCATACTTAGGAACAGAGTTTAAACAATAGTCACAATACTTTGACTCGTCTTTTGCGATGTACAAACTTCCTTCAAATCAAAGGAAACGTCAAAATAATAGTTTACTAAGGTAGAAAAACACCAAAGAGGTAATAATAAACCGAAAAGGAACAAGGATGGTTAAGATTGGACAAGATTGCGACGAATTACGAAAATTGAAAACTCTAGGCCAAATTTGCGTCATCTGTGACGTAGCTCTGTGTTCTCCTTACCAGGTTCCCTCGCGCAGCCAGAGTCGTTTCGTCCCAGTTTCTTGCTCGACTTGTTTGAATCCACCACCGTGATGGCACCACTCAGATCTCTTTCGTCATCAGCACTCGTCAGTATAGCATAACCGGAAGTGGTTAAATACGGCAGCTGTCCAGTGGATTTTACTTTACTGTCATCCCATTGTCCCTGTCGGTGTACTAAATCCCGCATGGTTGGTATGATCGACCGGAAGTGAGCGAACAGCCAGCTTTGGCTGTCCAGAGTCCTTCCCAGGTTTTGGCGCCATCTTCCTCGATACGATACTAGGAATTAGAAAGGTCTAGAGTCAGCAGTGCTCGTGAAGGCTTTCTTATGTTTCCAAAGATAGGAAAGAAAGACATTTTGCAGTTTGTGGACCGTTATTTCTGTAATCAGTTTATTAATTCTCATCACCAGTATGCTTGAAAATGTAGTGATATTTTAAGGGAGAATTTAGACGCCGATATCTTGATCATGTCTTAGTGTGGAAAGGACTCATGCCCATTCTCTAAACTTCAGCTTAGGGAGACCGAAAAAGAGTGAAGGATAATTAAGGTAGCAAAACTAGTAGAAAGCTGGGAGAAGTACGAGAAATAATATTGAAACAAAACAATTAAGGAACTGCCTTTGTATACTTCTTCATGGTAACATAGTTTGTAATATTAGTTCAGTTCCCCGAGGACTTAAACATTTTAGGTCTCGCAAAGGGGAGGGGCTTACTAGAAGAAGGGCTAAATAGAGGAAGGACGGTAAATATTAAAGAAACAAGGAAAATGACATAATTTTCCGTCTCATCTACTTCATATATTTTTTAAGTATGGTCTTCCACCGCTTGCTCTACCTTATGATAACGTACATGTAGGTTGCTTTTTTAAGTGTTGCATGTTTTTCTAACCAAAACTGAATTTCCGTGAATATCTTCTTTATTTTATAAAGATTTCTTTCTGTCAAGTCTTCACCTGAAAATGTTTTTCGTGTTTGTAATTTTGTCCGCGATCTCTAATATGGAGAAATCTGAGTTTCAGTGAAGGATTGTCAGCGTTTTCTTGACTTCACATTTATCTCTTGTCCATCCGTTGTCACTCGCGCTTGTCAAATACGAGCGTCCAACCACCGCCATGTTTTAGTGAATTTACAGAACGTTTGAACTTCACGGTCAGCAGGCTTGATAGTGTAGATACCATCTGTAAAAGGAAAGAAATGAAAACAAGCTCGATAGAAAATTATCGATGCGCACATATGTTGCACAAAGGATGTTACAGACAACTCGTAAAGTACTTGGTTGCATATAATTCTACGTTGCGCAAGTCCGGGGCGCACGTATACTCATGCAGTAGTTTAACAATTGAGCATGTAATTCAGCGAATACATCATAACCTCATAAATATAAATAATAAAGTCACAAAATATAAGCTGCTCGGACCTTGATAGTTCAGTTGCTATATCTGGTTCTTACACAGGTGCCGGCTCGGAGGTATATCAAAAAAAGTCCTATGTCTTCTAAAACAAACAGAGGCCTTCATGTTCTGACTAGATCATGCGAAAAACTGTTTTTAAATGTTTTTCCTTTCTGTGTATGCTTTGTTCCAAGAAGGGCTAGTTAACATTGATACTAGTATAAACTGCGTAGCGCCTTGAAGTAAACGTTGATAAATGTAATTCTTTAGCGCTATATATATGAGGTTGAGGCAAGCTTTTCGCGTTTACGGCAACCATTTATATATGAAGCACAATGACCGTTTTATATCGTATGCATAAATCTCATGTGTCATGTTCATATAACATGTAATTCATAAAAAGCTATTTTCTGTAAATATGAAATTGCTTGAAGTCAATCAAACCTGTTACTGGTTTGTTCCTTGATCCTCTTAACGGAATCTCGGCACAAGACTTTGGAAGG
This sequence comes from Desmophyllum pertusum, assembly GCA_029204205.1. Lineage (NCBI taxonomy): Eukaryota > Metazoa > Cnidaria > Anthozoa > Scleractinia > Caryophylliidae > Desmophyllum > Desmophyllum pertusum. The sequence goes on from MU828013.1 coordinate 6,112, forward strand.
CTATAGCTCTGTTCTCTGACCCAGTACCATATGTTCACTGGGTGTTGTTCAAGGTCAGTACCATCCAACCATGGGTGCGGGAAAGTAAATTTGGAGTTGGCTATGACATATAAAATCAAGTAAAAAATTAGTACATAAATAGATATACAACGGCCCGAGCCCATTACTGGTATTGCGGGTAGTAACCATACTACCTCAGGGCGTGGTCACCCCTGCCTTGCATAGACCCTACTCTGATGGTTTAAGTTACACTTTGGTACAGCGTACATGAATTTGTTTATGAAGTTTTTGAGCCGCCATTACGTGTCGTTGAGTTACTGAATGCTCGTGAGCTGAAACGTCGGTTTGGGATAACGGCGAGGTTCTATTCTACTCGTTATTATTTGTTTGGCAAGGATATCTGGCGTTAATAATGAAGAAAAATGTAAGTTTGTACAACAATTTCCTATTTTCGTTAGTATTTACAACTCAATTCAATTTACAATCCTTCGTATGCGACTCATAAACATGGCAGACGGAGATTGCGTAGTACGGACTGTAAATCATTTAAGGCAAAAAGGTACCCTCAGTTTATATCGCAGTTGACGCTGGTCATACCCTTACGTCGTCGGGGACACTTTTAAGGATTTGTAGATGATTATACATGCGCGGAGATATCGATTATTGTAAACTCAAATTTAATTTAATTAGGAGCCGTCAAATTCTAGCTATGGCCTTGCAGAAGACCGATTTGTCTTCGAAAAAGTTCTAGTAAGTTGCTTCTCTTGAGATCCGGCATAGAAACAGTGCCTTAGTCTTCCGTGTGTCGTGTGGAGTCCTACACACTTTCTTAGAATACGTTTATTGTGTGTCGTTCGAACGATTAACGTTGACACATAACTTTGCAACCTCAAACTCATTAATAACTCTTCAAGTAAAACAAAGGAATCTTAAGCCCCTTCCACACGAGCAAGTTTTCCTTTACAAGTTGTCCTTGCTCGTGTGGAAAGGGAAATTTGGCAATTTTTTCCTTGACAAGTATCCTTGTCAAAGAAAAATTGCCAAGTTGCGAAACTTGTTCGTGTGGACGTGCAACAAGGAAAACTTGACAAGGAATCCCTGGTGCCCAGCGGCCTTATCTTGTTGGCTCGCGACCTGGATCCTATTAGAAGATGATAATCCGCTGTAACACTATTATTGTTGTTACAAAGAAAATTGTCAAAGAAAAATTTTTTATCGCCGTCCACACGAGCAAATAAAATTAATTTGTTGTTTATCCACACGAGCAAGGAAAACTTGTCAGGAAAACTTGCTCGTGTGGAAGGGTCTTTACCATGATGGTGGTTTAGATATCTGATCTCAATTAACATAGATTTTTACGATATTATTTTTCCGTTTACTAAGGTTTTGTTTCGTTCGAGAAGATATATCAAACACGAGAGACCTGTCAGTGTTTTCATCGCATTTCCAAAACACTTCGAAGTTCATCAAAAATACTCTGCTACGCGTCGTAGTTCAACTCTCTTCTCGGTGTTTGGAAAATGTGATGAAACATTGATATATTACGCGTCTTACCGATCAAAGTTCCCCATTGGCGATCTCCAGTTGTGCGCTCCGTGATGTGGTTAGTTTAGCGGCAGATATCCAAGGCATTCTTTTTTCGATGCCATAATCATCGTATTTCCATTTGTCAAATGTCTTCAGTAATTCCACGTTTGTCTGCTTGTTGTTAGTGGCAACGAACGTGTAGTCTCGTGGAGCGCGCCAAATTCCACCCCAGCGGACCTTGACAAACACAGAAATACAAAGAAATTATAAGCGAGTGATTGCTTTTTATAGACGTTTACCTGTGCATACAAAGCAAGTTTTTAGCTCACAAACTAATCGAGTTTTTAATTATGCCTGTTATCAGTAATTACCGGTCCAGCCTTCACTAACGGCCAACTCTCTATAACGGCCAGGATTTTTCGTTTCGACCGTGCTCCGATCCATGCCCTTTAATGTTATTGTTATACCAGGGTGGCCGTTGTAGAGAGGTTCGTATGATATTTCGGTATGAAAACGGGTAAGTCTTTAAAGAAGCCCCCCCCCCCCCCCCCCCCCCCCCCCCCCCCGTGGGGCTCTGATCTTGCTCACCTCTCTCGTTGCCTTCTATTCTATACTCGAACCAGTCTCCCTCCACGTTCAAGCTGTTCTTGATGATATCCGCTTTGTACAAGATGGAGAAGTCTCCATTTAAATGTCGGTTCATTCTGATTTCTCTTCCTTACGTTATTAGCTGTCCACGTGTTTGTATGGCTCGTGACCAATAGCGTCCACCCTCCACCGTCACGTGACATGTCGCAGTAAGTGTTCACTGGTCCCCTTCCGTCAGGATTGATAGTGTACACTCCATCAGGATAACTGGACACTAGTCTGTTTTTCCCAGAGACATGAGATGTTGACACGAATGAACCGCTGTAGCAGAAAAAAAGAAGAGTTACCTTAATTCATTGACGCTATATAATAGAGTGCCGAGTGCTCGAACGTAATCACTGAATTGCTTTGGTTTTCGCTACGCTCTATAATTGGTTTAAAAAAAAACTCGCGCCACCTGCTCAACCAATCAAATGCAAAACCAAAATCAATCGCAACTTGGTCACACGCGTTTTTAATTAACCCTTAAGGACCAGAATTCGCACTGAAAAACGCATTTTTGGGTCACGGAACCCGTTTTCTTGGTGCTGTTACGCAGAACCAGGGGAAGATTTCAAAAAGGTTTTGGGGCAAAAAAACGTTCAATTTTATCGTTGGCCAAAGTGCATAGCCAAAAAAAAGACTTGCCACTGATTTTTCAACAAAAAGTGAACAGATTTTTCCAGCATAACTCTGGAATAATTTCTTAGATTTCCAAAATTGATGCACGGTTACAAAGATCCATCCTTTCTTCATCAGATGCGTGTCAAACTAATCTCGTCACGTGTTAATTGATGACATCACAATGGCTTTGATGTGTAAGACTCCAAACTACGTATACATGCGTAGTTGGTACCTTAAGGGTTAAACAATACCTGGACATTTTTTGTTGTTACAAGGTTGTTCTTGGGATCCTTTCTCCATCACAGTCTCGTCCCCCGTGGGCTGGTGCCGGGTTGTCACAGAAGCGATGTCTTGTCTTTGTTCCTCCTCCACAAACTCTCGTACACTTGGTCCACTTAGACCATCTACCCATCGTCCTTCACGGCTTGTTTTGCTAAAATGGGAGAAGAATCGTATTTTAGTTCAATCGTATTTCCTGATTAACTGCAAGAAGGTTCTGTAATGTGATTGGTTGTGCCGATATTAGCGAACACATGCATCATGCAAGAGAAATAATCCATCTTAATTTAATGGTACACAAATCTGGGGCAAACATGATGGTGAATGGATGTCGGTCTGATACGAAATAACGTACACCTGATCAAATGAGAGACAGAGCGCAGTGCTTTGTATAACTTTTTCTAGATCGTCTTTGTCCCCATTTATAAATGTCAGTTTTTGCTCAAACATATTATTACATTAACGATTATTTTAGTGCCTTTTTTCACGTGACAATTTGAAATCACGGGATGTTATTCCTGTTTTACCTGTTCGACAAGCAGTCCTCTGGGTCCAAATTCCCTTGACAGTGGCATTTCTCCTGATTTGTACAGTCCTGGTTTAAAAATATAATTTTTATTTTCAGAATCATTTACGGTATCATGTCATAGCTCCATTAATTGTTATATACAAAAGCGATTTTTATTGCAACACCTTACCCCTTTACCGGCACATTCCTTGCCATCATCGGTTTTGGACACCGCTTAGAAACCAGTTGATCTACACGAGTGCATCGATTTGATTACACAAATCTGCGGTAATGGAAGAGATAGTGATGACAGTGATAATACTATGTTTTAAGGTGCGTCTTGCTGCTACGTGTTTTCCCCATCAAGCTACAGACTTTGATCCCAGTCCTGAATTAGTACAATGCATGTACGTTTAACTATGAGTTGAAAACTCGTTATTAATTACAATAATAACAATATATATCCACGAGCCTAGTAGCCCACAACTGCCGGAACTTATCCCGGTTTCTGTAGCCACTGATGAAGCGATTAGGAGTATTGCTATTCCGCCTGTGTGCTGTATCGCTCGCATCTGATCCTCCAGAACGGCTCACAATCCTCGTTTTCGGGTTGATCCCACCATTTTGTCACCATTTTCGCCGGTACCCATTTATACGCCTTGGTGGAAGAGGAGCAATGTGAGAGTAAAGTATCTTACCCAAGAATACAACACAGTGACCGCTAACATTTATAGGCCACCGGGTCTCCCACATCAATGCAAAAGCCGACATGTTTTTATATTGAAAAGCGTTTCATTAAAAATTGACCCTATATTTGAAGAACCGATCGATGGTGCAAACTAGTTTTGCAAAGTTTTCCATGAAAAAATCTAGAACTCTGACGTCATGCTGCCTCTCCTGTGTAAAGAACCAATCAAAACGCGCGTAGTGTATTACCATATTGTTTCCACACACTGTTCCTTCTTTGACCATGCCAACAAGTTCGTTCCCAGCCCCTCCCTTACGAGTCACCTTCCTGCAATCAAACCAGGATCATATCATAAATAGCCTTAGAGCATAAAATGAGACAAGAAACATACGGCCCAGTATAGCTAATTATCACAGTTGAAAATGTTGTCTACAAGCTTCGTGGCTTATCAGGCCGGTGCTTAACTCCAGTTTCCATAGCATGAAGTGACTAAGAGTATCGCTAATACGCTGGCTGGGATGCTAGTTCCATCGCAGGTAGCCTCCAATTACCTTTTTGTCAGGTTCCTGGGTGGAGAGAGGTACTATAAGAGTTTTAAGTCTTGCCCAAGAATACAACACAATGACTCTGGCTAGAGTCGAACCTGGACCGCTCGATCCGGAGTTCAACGCGCTAACATTATATACAGCGGTTTCGAGAAAGTTGTCGGGAAAAGCGCACGCGACAATCCCGAAAGGTATTGTGGGTAGTTTTAAGTTCACGGTCCCTTGACTTCAGCATTTCAGGGAAATCTGAGAAAATGGCACGAGACGCCATGGAAGTATCTTTGCGAGTGCTAAAAAAAGCGACAAAAGTAGGATTGACAGCTAGTGTCAGGAACGTACCTTGCTGATCATATCCCAGATTACCTTTCGGGGTTGTCGCGTGCGCTTTTTTCCGACAACGTTTCTCGAAACAGCTATATACAGGCTGTCGTGCCTCTCACTTATCACGTAGGTACTCGTGCATTTTTTTACTTGATTCGACATTTTTGTCTGACCAAAATAATCATTTACTGACTGCGAGGACGACAATTCTTCATATTCTACCTGCATTTCTCTCCTGTGTCCATAATAACTTCCATAATCCACCACTGGCCTCGATCTTGCTGAATTGCATTGCAGCTGACCACATGCAGCATGTCTGCAGATTCACAAGAACATATCAGTATTACATGTACTGTAGATCTCGCGCTTTCTTCTACATTGTATACTCATCAGATTTTTAACGTTCGTGTGTATAAAACAAAACGCTGATTGAAAACAATTATAACTACAGTGTAACTGCAGTAGAAGCTCTCTGAGCGGACACTCTCATAAGCGGACAGCTCTACTTACGGCCGCCTTGACAAAACCCTTTAATATTTCATCTTTAATCAGTTACTCCTAAATCAGCTAAAAAGCTATACCAGGAGGTATATACTAGCTCAGAAATAGATATACATAAATAATAAAACTAAATTGTAAGAGGAAGTAAAAAGTTATAAAAAATACTCTGTATTACGCAATCTCGTAAGCGGCGCAGCTCCAGCTGCGGACACTTTTCTTCTTCTCGAAGTGTCCGCTTACAGGACCTTTGACTGTATTTTAACCCATGCCATCAGAGGTCTATAACTATAAACCTCTATAAACCTCTGATGCCATGCATGGTATATTTTTGGCGGGAATCGTAGCTATTAGCTGTGACCACGCGGCACATTTCGGCGCGAAAAGCCGGTCGATGCATACTAATGACAGCCAGTGGAATACGTACCGCTGAATGTGCAATGTCTTTTCTGATTGGCGCGATCCGTACAGTCGGGGGAACAAGTACCGGTTTTGGGCAGATACTCGTGGAAGCACTCGAAGAGTTTCAGAATCTTTTTATCCAATCAGAAAGTAGCGGCGATCACTCACGAGTACTCCGAAAGCAATTGCGTCAGCAAATACGACAAATACGTCATGTTGCTTAGCAATTTCAGGGACGAACACCGTCGGCTCAGTTGCGCCTACTGTTGACGTGATTTGAGTGTACAATTCTTCAAGAAAATCTTCGAAAGAGACTTTACGGCTTATGTTACTTACAAACACTATAAAAGGCGTACAGAGAGCTTGGGAAATCTAGGTATGTTTCTTTATATATCGGCTGTTTTTTAGATAAGATGAGGACAATTTCCTACTCACTCTTTAGCACAGGGCAGATTTGTCCGTGGACTGCAGGTTCCAAACCCCCTGGGCCTCAACGTTCAGTGTTTTGGTAACAGCGGAGAGAGCATTTGAAGCTTCTGTGAAATATATTGGTGCACTGAGAAAATTTATATACTGATAAAATTTGAATACCAACTGAATATATAGTGAGAAATTTTAAATATATTTGTACATTGAGACAAATGAGTATTATATTCCGTACCTGGTCCCCACAGATCTCGACACTGGGTATCTACTGACGCTGCACATTTTCCATGGTAGCAAATGCCTGGAAAAGGAATGGAGTGAATTAATTTGGAGTAATTTGGTATTAACCGCTTTCAGACTACTAAAGTCCAGGCCAAGAGTTGTTGAGAGTTTCAAACTCTCACTCTCGTTTGGCCTGAAACTCTCATGCGCTCTCAGCGACTCTCGTAGCGCTCTCATCGAATTTAAACCTGCTCAATTTTTCTTGAGAGTCGCCGACAACGTCTCGTATGGCCCGAGGTGATGATAGTCGATGAGAGTTGGTCAAAGAAGACTCTCGTGAGAGCCATCTCTCAGCGACTCTCATCCCAGTTTGGCCCGGGCTTAATATTGGCAATCAGAATGACATGGCCGACTCCTGAAGCTAACTGTATTAGTTTTCAGTTTATGGAATTCCGACTAAAAGGTACTAAAACTTACAACAGGCTATAAGGCATTGACACGTTAATAAAGTTTTCTATCTCTCTATCTATCTCTAACAGCAAATGTCATCAGTATTTCAGTTGATAACAAACTAAGAGCAAACAAGAGAGGATGATCTAAGAGAAGCATTTCCCCATACATGGGTCTCTTCCAATGATTATTTTTTGAAATCTATTTTGAGCTTTCAGTCCATGGCTGAGCTATTTTAAGAGCGCTAACCTGATTGGTCAGTTCGAGTAACGTGATGTCGGAGCCTCGACCAAAAAGAAATCAAAATAACGTTCACAGCATGGCGCGAAACGATTAATAGATTTTTTTAAATTATCATCAGTCACGGGTAGTTCTTCTCTTACATCATCCTCTCCTGGAGAAAAATTTAACAAGTAACTTACTGACGTTTCGAGATTTGCTTGACCACATCGTCCACCGCTGACCATCTAAACTGTATTGTAAGAAGTAGCCTGTGACGTCACCAGTATCCGTACCTTTTTGAATGACGGCTGATAACTTTTTAGTCTAAAAATAGAAATATGTAAAGGAAGGGAGTTCACCAGAAAGACTATCAAAAACGTCTCAAAACAATTAGAACATAAAGGCAGGATATTAATTTACTGTGCTGAAATCGTTCTCATAGAAAAATAAGATAAAAATCATGCTAACCTGCCCCAAGTCAATCTGGACAAACTGGTTTTTTTGTCTTTTTTCGCTGGCGCACCAACCTTGTACGCTGTTTAACCTCGCCTCATTAGCTGGGTAACCTGGCAAGTTGCTTGATACTGTGATGCTATTGTCAGGAATGACACGGCTATCTGCCACACCCAGGGGAAGTAGACAATCTGTTGTTGAAGTAAACAGAAACTTTTCAATTACACCAATAAAATAGATTATTATTAGATTAGTGGAGTGGACCGAATCGAGGTGTTCTTTGGCTAAGTGACAGTCGGGGCAGACTTTTTCCCTTTTTTGCAGTTTACGGGAGGATATCGTATTGAATATGGGCAGTCAAATACGAAATAGAGAAATAACCAACGTAACAATCGTCGAACGAATACAAGCGAGATACGAAATGTTATGAAATACGACGCTAGCTGTGGTTCCATTAAATATTAAAATACTAAAATAGATTATAACATATGATCATTCAAGTAAAGATTAACTGTTTCAATGCGCGCATTCCTACTGATTCAATCTTTTTTAGCATAACCTAGTGTCCGACTACTAGGCACTAACTCGCATTCTGATTGGCTACGCCAGTAGGGCGGTCTTTTTTTCGATAGACTGCCTTGGGTGAGCGGGCGACACACAAGTAAAATTCCGAATAAAAAAAAACAAGCTAGAAATAAACCACTTCGCACTGAACTTTTTTGTTTGCTAAAACAAATTAGACGTCCTCGCTCTCGGTTTTTAATCGACCACTTTTGATAGTTGTCATCGGAAGCTGTCGTTCTGAGCTGGCTTCCCGAAATCATGCTAAAAATGAGGACAAGGTGGGGTACCTTTAATTACGCTATCGATCGTAATTTTACGTCCTCAAAATGGAGTGACTTTATTAGAAGGGGACTTAGTAGGAGGGAGGGGTCAAAGAGAGGAATACAGGTAATTAGAAAAAGCAAATGATTTTGCGTTAATTTTCTTTACCCTGTACCAAGAAATTAAATAGGAGCTTTCTCTTCGTCACAGCCCTCCCATAAAATGAGTTTGACACCCATCAATCGCTACACCTCCCGGCTTGGATGAAGCGCACGAAATCCGCTAGCAACATGGGCGAAATGAGATTTTCCTAAAAATTTACGAAGTATTGGAATTTTTCATTCAAATTGACGCATGATATTGATAAAGTATTTTCTGATTAACATTTTTTAAGTTGACTGGCTGGCTGAGCCTGACTGACTGGCTGCTCTGTGTGACTGACTGACTTGACTGACTGACTGACTGACTGGACAGACAGACTGACTGACTGACTGACTGAGCTGATTGACTGACTGGACCTTGACCTGGGACTGACTGACTGACATGACCCGACCGACTAGTCCTGACTGACCGACCGACCTCGACCGACTCGACCGACCGCTCGACCGACCGACCGACCGACCGACCGACACTGACTACCTGACCGAGCCGACGATGATGAAAAGAAAACGTATAACTGGAGAAAACGAAAATAGGGACACGAACAAGAGGCGAGCGGAAGAAAAGAGAGAAGAGGGAAA
>MU828014.1:0-15395 GCA_029204205.1 Desmophyllum pertusum
TACTGTACAATCCCATGGCCCAAAATTACACATATACACATATAGGTTTTTCAAAATTCTATACCAACTGTCAAGTCTATTGGTCAGCTTATGAGCATTGTCCAGCTTACGCCTTGATTACTTGTCAGTATAACCAAGTAATCTGCATGCTTTTGAAACCCATGCCAAAGATCTATGGTGTAACCTACATAAACAGTGGCACCCTGGTCGGAATACTGAATCGTTTTTTAATGTCAAATAACTACAGTCTGTATTCAAATAAAGGCCATAATGATTCATTTTAGTTTTGGCCACCATACTCTGAAAATAACCATGTTGATGTACAATGTACATGTACATGTCTGTGTTATTTGCTTGACAGGAATTACAGGCTGCCTATCTCTGATGCTCTGGACGCCTGAGTTGATATCGGCATTGCAGAATTTCAGTGAAGTTGTCTGCAGATTTGTTGACAATAATCTCCCACTGACCTGGGCTCCACTTATTTGCCAGGTAAGATTTACACAGGGCCCCAGATAAGCATTAAAGGCAAGGTGTAAATGATGGATTGCAGAATTGCAACAGCTGGTCAATTGGGCTTCGATCACCAAAATTGTCTGACGTTTTTCTTTACTATTAATTTAATTTATCGGGTCAAGTAGCCACCCTTGTCTAGGTTTTTGACCTGAGAACCAGCCCCTATCAGCGCAACCTGTCGTTTAATCCTAATGAATTCGGAAGTCCGCAGTGATTACTATTTAACAATTAGACGGCAAGCTGCAAGGCAGGGCCGTCTAATTAAGGGCCGGGGCCAATTACCAACCTATATTGATTTTTAGGACCTTTTTTTTTTTTTCCATAAGATTTGCCGCGTTTTTGGAATGTGACCTAAAAATTAGTTACCAAACATTTCCCCGTTATTTTTTTTGCTAGTTTCTCCTTCGTTTTCGAGAAATAACGTGTTGACAAACATTCATTTTTACGGCGGTTACGCTTTGTAAAGAAACCCGCGTCTTTGTCATTTGAATCTCTCGGGATTGGTTGCAAACCAGCAATAACAGAAATATACGTCATTTTTGCCATATTTTGATCACATGTGATGTGCAAACGTTAAAGTTACGTCTTGGGTTATGATTTAGGGTTGGGATTAGGTAAGGCTTAGGGTTGGGTACTTAGGGTTAGGGTTATCTTTGGTTAGGGTTAGTTCTGGTTAGGGTTTAGCTTTTGGTTAGGGTTTAATTAGCTTTGGTTAGGGCTAGCTTTTGGTTAGGGTTAGGTTTAAAGATGTTCTTCACTAACAAACACGAAAATATGTTCATTTCATTAATCTAACAGGCAAAGTTGTTCGTTCTACGTACAAAACATAGCAACTGAAGAGATGTCCATTTCATGCTCATTTAAAAATACAGCCAACCCAGTGTGTTTGTTTCTTTTTCGTTTAACCCATTGGCGCCTGACGACTTTAAGCGCGCGACTACCCTAAGTTGTTCCTCGGCTATTTTCAACTCAGAGTTTCGAAGTTCAGGATTTTTCTGCGTGCAAGTTTATCTCTTTGAAGAGTCTTTCTAAGGTCGCCAGTTCGCATTGTTTATGATTATTATCCATATAAAGGAGACAGTTTAATAGCTAGAGTATTTGAAGGAATCATTTCTTCCTCGAATATGCTGCGTTCTCGGCTTCATTTTCTTCTTCTGTACAGCCCACAACAGCTCTTATTAAACGTCAGATACATATTGCAATGCATTCTGGGTAACTGCCAAGCAAACTGAAACGGAATATGGCTCCCCGGCAAGTCAAAAGATCAGTTATAAGTCTAAAAGCAGGTCCAAACTTCCACATTTTCTGTAGGCCCGGTGCCTTGCGCCCGACTATTAACTCCCAAAAATACAATTTTTGCGCCCCAGAACTGACTGCTTTTAGACTAGCTCTGCTTTGGATCGACACAATCTCGGCGACCAAGTTTCGAACGTGTAGCGCTGAACAGCACTCTTGGAGGCGCGAGATGCCGCTTACATTCACTGTCTTCGAATGTAGCATGTCAAGTTACCGATCTCCAGACTTAATGATGTCCTTTGATCACCAAAACAGAGCTTTTGAGTTTGAATTCTGCCACAGGTTACGTTTGCAATACGTTTCTCGATACGATACGTGGCAGAATCAATCGATAATTTGATAACGAGGTTACTGAATCACGTGACTATTTCACAGGCCTTACTCGCTCTTTCGTACGAAAAGGATAATATTATTCTTATTTAGTTTCTATCTCCATTGCCGCTGCAACAACCTAAATATTTTGATAACTCACAACGCTGAAAGGGGCAGTGATTTCATTGGTAAGTCATTGTAACAACGGCCATTTTACCGTTTCACTGATCTTCATTGTTCAAAGAAACAAAGGTTTTTTAACAAAGCGTTACCGCCATTAAAACGAATGTTTGTCAACACGTTATTTCTCGAAAACGAAGGAGAAACTAGCGAAAAAAATAACGGGGAAATGTTTGGTAACTAATTTTTAGGTCACATTCCAAAAACGCGGCAAATCTTATGGAAAAAAAAAAAAGGTCCTAAAAATCAATATAGGTTGGTAATGCCCCCGGCCCTTCAATTGTTTTAGCATAACCCAGTGGCTGATCTATTAAATATATAATATCGATATTTAAAACTGATTTATTGATGGTTTTGTTTAATATTTTTTGGCTGTAATGCACAAAAAACTGTGCGCGCTCTCCGAGAGCCGTCTATCGATCGATAGTAGGTGCCTGTGTAACCAATCCAATTGCAAGTTTGCCAATAGTCAGCCGCTGGGTTATGCTAATGATTATTAGACAACTATTCCTGGTGACTGTAGAGATCACGTAAATGATGAATTTTATTTTATGAACGACAAGAAGTTCAAACAAATAGTTTAATAAATATAAACATGACTTGTAAAACATGTCCGTTTTGGGTTACAAATCTAAAACTACTGTTGAAAGGTCCAGTGTGGCACCCATAAGAGCCTTGAATGGTTTGTTACAACCATTTTTTCATTTGTTTATTTTCACCACAATATTTTATAATTATTTATGTTATTGTAGTAAATGTTAGGATGTTGTTAATAATTGGTTTACAGTGGTCTTTAAATCTTCTTTGACAAGTTTGTTACAAAAAATAATGGAAGACGAGGTATCGTGCAAAACTTTGATTGAGGATGTGAATAATTTGTGCAATTCATTTTATTTTTAACAAATGTAATCTTTCAAAGAATCACACTTTCCATAAATTCCTAATGTTGTCAAGACTTAGTTAATATGAGTAACATTAAATAAATAATGATGATGTTTACAAGTGAAACACACCGCTACCCTTTTGCCATTCTGACCAAAGTTTTTGATTCATTTTTGACAACTTTCTGATGGCTTCTATTTAACCTAGCAATCAAATTGCAAGGAATTGTGGGAGGTGAGAGATGGCCAATTATCAGAATGCGAACGTGTCTGACAACTCCACCTCTCATAGACAACTTACCCTCATCACCCGTAATGCTTAGTTACCCTCATTACCCTCAGTTAACCCTTCATATACGCCTTAGTGTTACCCTCATTACCCTCAAGTTACCATCGCTTAACCGTCAGTTACCCTCATTACCCTTAGTTTAACACGTGCTCATTACCTTCATTACCCTCAGTGTGTGGGAGGGGCCGTCTGGCATTAACCGTCAGTTTTACCCTCATGTTTTACCATCATTACCGGGCGGGTCTTTACCCTCATTACCCTCATTACCCTCATGCACCCTTAGTTACCCTCAATTACCCTCAGCTACTCATCATTAATTGGTAATGAATAATGGTAATGACAATTTATATATATTACCCTCACTACCACTCATCACCCTCAGTTTACCCTAATCACTCCCTCATTAAACCCTCATTACCCTCAGTTACCCTCATTACCCATCAGTTACCATCATTATCCTCAGTTAACCCTCATTACCCTCAGTTACCCTCATTTGACCTCAGTTACTCCTCATTCCCTTCAGTTACCCTCATTTACCTTCAGTTACCCTCTATTACCCTCAGTTACCCTCAGTTACCCTCAATTACCGCTCATTTTACCCTCCAGTTACATGTACTCCTCATTACCCTCAGTTACCCGCTTATTACCCTCAGTTTACCCTAAAGGCATTACCTTCCAGTTACCCATCATTTACCTTCAGTTACCCTCGATTTACCGCTCAGGTTTAGTAGCTCTGCATTTTGATTGGCCAGTTTTAAATTTAACCCAGGCAGAAAGTTGCCAAAAAATTATGTCAACATATTGTCAAAATTTTTTCTTCAAAACTTTCTCCGGTGCAGAACGGTAGGGTGCGTTTTCACTGTTCTGCTTTTTCTACTTTTCAAATTTCGCCTGCGCGCACGCCATGTTTTGTTTTGCGCAAAGTTTGATGGGAGATTATGACGGTCCATTGCGTTGTCCTGAGGCGTTGCAATTTTGGCTTTCAAGTTTGGACTCTATCATGTCCGTTGTTGTGGCGGGTAAGGGGGGGGGGGGGTGTTTCTACGTAGTATCAGCCTTGCTATACTTTTATTTAGGTATTTCTATTTTTGGCTGATGAAATCCTTTTCACAGATCCTAGCCTTAGACATTTTTTTTTCACAGTTTTCACAGGCCGTGCCACTTATTTTTTATTCCGTCTCAATAACCATCTAAATCTTCTTCCATACACTTCAAATTAAAGTCCCCACCACTACAATGACATCATAAAATTACCATAATGAAACATGGCGGTTTCAGCAGGTGATTAAGATTTAAACGGAAAACCGAACGATTTCGCATTCGAACCAGTTACGGAAATATCGACTTAAAACCCCACAAGTAGTTAAAGAGAACCATCAAAGTTAAATCTTGTACCCAGATCACGCCTCTGCCACGCGAAAGGGAGATCTTCAGTCTGTTGTGATCGAATAAACATGGTTGAATTCCTGGAATTCGACGGAGTTATTCTGATAATTCTTTGAGACAGAGGTCTGGAAAACTTTGTTATAAAAGCAAAACAAAAGGAAGCTTTGGCGGGAGATCATTTTAAAGAAAAGGGACTGTTGACACTGTTTAGTTGTTCTTTCCGACAGGCTACGGAAAACCTCTAGTGTTCCCGCGAATATGCGAAAAATGTTTCGGTAGTGAGAGCCAATCACAGCACACATTAGAATAAGACGATATTTTAAGTAGTATCCAATATAGAATCGGCGTTATTTCGAACTTTACCAGATCTCCCTTTTCAGTGTCAGACAGAGTGGGATCTGGGTACGAGATTACCATTAAGTATAAGTTGGAGCTAAAACTGTTTTTCAGCCGAGATTCCCATTTTAAGAGATCGCATTGAACAATTCTTGACTGCAACTGCACTACATGCTAACTGTACTATAATAGAATATTTATTCTTAATTAAATACAATGTAAATAATCACTGAACATTGCACTTTTGATCACAGCTGCGGTCAGTATCACAATGTCACTCAGTGAGGTTCTTCATAAGTGGATGTTATTTCCTGCTGTTCAGAGGTTAATGGATATCGCAGTCCATTGCAGTGCAAAATTGTAAGCTAAGCCTTGTCAAATATCAAATAATATTTATTGCCAATACTGCGTTACAGTCAAATCCTGATAACTCAAACCTTCAAGTGGGGAATTCGAAAAAGGTTTGAGTTATCGAGGGTAAAATTAGTAAGAAGAAAATGACCTGAAGGGGAATTGAAAAAGGTTTTGAGCTAGCGGGAGCTCGAGCTATATTGAGGGTTCGAGTTATCAGGATTCAACTGTATGTTGTGATTTAATTTTGCTTTTGGCTTCAAAATTAATTTTCTGACTGTCAAGCCAGATTAGTTTGATTTTGATTTTCCTCCATTATCATAATCTCAAACAGTCAGTCATATTAATTTTGTTCAACTACTGATGCATTGACCTGACATTTTGTACTGGTGCATTATTCATGGTTTTGCCTTAATAGCCAATTAATATATAATAATTTTACAGTTCAATGCTACATTTTTTAGAGCAGTCTGTGATCAGTGATGTTTTGTATGTTTTGTAAATTCTAAACCTTGTTTCCCGGCTTACATTATATGTAACTGGTAACAGTTCAACTGTTTTAAAAAAATATATTGAAATACTTATGCATGTACACACTAATATTTTAGTATGTTTTGTGGTTATAAGGGTTGGTCGTGGCCAAGCTGATGTTTGTGTGCAGTGCCTGCTTCAAATAGCCATGAACAGCTCTCCACATCTGGATTGGATCGTAGCTCATATTGGGTATGTATCGGCATAAATTTATTAGTCACTTTGTTTTATGAGTGTATTCTTCTCAGCAATGGCTAAGTTAATGTTTTGTTTGCAGGCTCTCGTTTCCATGAGGTTTTAATCCCTAAGTTGCTGTCCACAGCGTTAAAAGAGTACACAGCAAGTCAGTGCCACTGGGGGTAGAGGGTGGAGATTGCGATAAGTCATGACCACCACAGTGGTGCATGTTCTTGCCTACCTTTCTCTACAACATTCTCAAGAGATCACGAAGACCAATCTCTTGGCTTTATTCCATGTAAGTGAGGTAAAGCTACACTCACCGGGCTCTAACTTGGCGGCCACACTGCCGGTAGCTTATCCCGCGGTTTTTTTTCCATAGCATCATAGCGTCCACAATGCGTGCAAATCTAGCACATCATGCAAAATGTTAGGTCTGCAATGTGTGGCAAAGACACTAGATAATACAACTTCATTTTGTACATGTATGGCCAATGACAATTGCATCAGCTGCTGTTTTTGGTTATCTATCATGTGATTAAAAATTGCTGGGACATACATTTTGTATTTAATTTTTGTTTTTAATGTTTTTAGGAAAGTATTTATTCAAAGTCTGATGCTTGAAACGAGAGGAACGGCTGTCCACAAGAATCTTCCTTACCTTCTCTTCTTCACATTGCTATTTTGTCCCTAACTTACTGAAAGGAACTATCACAGGAGTTCATTGGATGTCAGTAAGTAACGAGAACTGTTTGTTTCTGTGTTTATCTCTGGTTTAGAGGCGGTTTTCAAATTTGTGTAGAAAGTAATGTGGGATAATTTTTGACTTTGTTTTGTTGTGTTTTACTATAGCTCTGTGATTCGTAGACAAAAAAACACAAATCGACACTAAAGACAAATCAACCCAAATCAGATTCAATTTAACCAAAATCAACCACAATGTGGTCATGTTTGTTTGCTGGTTAATTTGTGGTATTTGCTTACAGTTTGTTGTATTGTCTTACTTTTGTTGTGATAAGACCAACCTTGGTTTTATGAGGCAATTTCAAATAATTTTAAGGAAATTTGTCAATTACATCCTTATCCCACCATGCCCTTCGTATTAAAAACCTCTCTAGATTTGATGTACATGTAAACTATTATTTTGAGGCTTTCTTCAGTTTGAAGGCGATTTTGCACTTTCGCAAAAATGACTTAAAATATCGTGACATAGCTCCTTTAATCTTAATGATATAATGTTCCTGATGTGTGGCTGATTTTGTTTATCTTGTTAGTGACTCATGAAGTTCTTGTTAAATTATTGGAACAGTCTAAGAAAAGGGGGGAAAGGAAAATGAGGTGATCATAATTAATAAAATTATCAATAAATAAAAAAAGATACATGTAGTATTTAATAAATACCTAATTCTAATTTATGTGGCTGTCCAATGTAGTGATTCCACAGTATCAAAAAATATTGCATTGTTGAATTTTGTTTTTAATTGTTTATTTTCTATGTAATCATTTATTTCATAATATTAATATTTTTGTAGTTAACATATAGCCTACATTGCAAAATAATATACAGTAATTCAATTTCTGACAAATTTTAAAACAAATTTGTACTTCAAAGCTTGTTGTCATCAGCTGTCAATGTCATCAAAAACACAGAAGAAGGAGCTCTTGAGGTTTTCCAGCTTCTGCTTGAAAACTGCCAGAAACCTGAGGATAGAGGTAAGTTAGTAAAACAAAAGACTTTATTTATTTATTTAATATTTATTTATTACTAGTAGGTAATTTTTAAAGTTATTTTTTTGTTAATAGTCTGTTCTACATTTGGTAATATTTAATGTTTGTCATTGATTTTAGGTTTTGCGGATGTTAAAAACGTTGATGCGACTCAAGCTGAATTGCAGAAAATATTTAGTCTCATAATGGTGAGTTTTAACTTGAGAATTGAAACCTTTCAATTTATAAAATGTTTAAGGCTATTCTAGAAAGCTGCATTGTCAGTAATACTATTTACATGTATAATTAGTGGCTTTATTATCTTCACATTAAAACAATAATATTATTAATAATTTATAAATATAGTATAGATTACAGTCGATGCTCCCATAAGCGGACACCCTCAGGAAGTAGAAAAAGTGTCCACAACTGGAGCTGGCTGCTTACGGGAATGCATAAATACAGAGTTTGTATTCATGAAAGAGACTCAGAGATCTTCGACTGAACCATGTTACCAATTTTGCAATGAATTAATAATAATAATAATAATAATAATCGATATTGTTATTTTGCAGGGGTTGTTGTTAAATAGACTTCAGGAAGTTGCTCTTCAGAGGCACAGCCTGTTCTACAAAAACACTTCCATGGCATCACTGGACACCAGAAAAACAGAGAGTGAATTTCTTACAGAAATGGCGTGCCATTCAAAAGATCTGTGCAAGTCACTATTGACGTCGTGTGGCAACAAGTAAGAGCTGTTTGAACTGTTGTACTGCAAATTAGCCTGCATAGCAGGCACTGGAATAATATTGAGCATGAGTTAGAAAGGGGTGTATGTACAGGGAAGAGACGCTCAAGACGAGAAAAGGGGAATGCAGGCTAACTACAACTATACTACTTTACATTGCTATACAACTTGCAACATGGTAAACAATATGCAGCTGTATATCTTACAACAGTGTATAATGGTGCAAGGGATGCTGGACAGACAGTCACATGGCTCTCAGTTTAGACTCACTTACAGAAGTCCAGTTGAGCACTATGAATCTGTTTATTTTACAGGGTTTCAAATATTTTTCACATGTTGGTCATCATAGCCATTCATAGTGGACGCACATCAGCTGCAGGAATCCTCAAACTAGTCCTGATGAATAGCAGATCTACACAGTCTGTAAGATAGTCAAAACAATTCTTACTTGCTAATACATACTTGGTCAATATTATTTTCTTATTAACCAAGCGTGAGGGCCGTACTTGGAGAATATCGACCCTAGGTCTTGACAGTACAGATTGAGCGCAGCGAGGTCCGTACAGAAAAGACTGAGGGCCGATATTCTTCCAGTACGGTTCCAGGCAAGCTTGGTTTTAAGAGATTTATTACACGACTTTGTGCGTAAAAATAGCTGTGGAAATTAAACCATAACAATGTAAGCATGGTCCTGATTGGTTGATTTGAGTTATTGGCCCTCTCAACTGTCTTGGTCATATAATAAAGAGCGGTTTTCAATTGGGTGTCGAAAGTAATCCAGAAATGGATGAGAAAATAGTTGTCCCAGCAGGAATTGAACCTTCTGTACACTAGTCTAACCCTCCATTACAGAGCTAGATGTACAACATGTACAGGAGACTCGTGGGATTGAAGGCTGACATTAATTAGACTCTATCCAGGAATACTTACAGTGTGCATATTGTTTGACTGTGTTGTTTTGTTTATAGCTTCAGCTGTTTGTTCAACTTTATTGTGAACTAGAACTTTACTATACTCAACTGCTGGATGATGTTGTAAAAACTTGTCTCTCAACCGTCAAATATCCTGGTGCTGCTTCAAGTTCAAATCAGGTACATGTACTACACTCTATGACCTACACTATATGACACTGGCAGACAGACATACATGTTTAAGTATTGTACACGAGTTCAGAATGTTCTTGATTATATTGTTAGGAATTTTAACTCCTAACTATTTTAATTTAGAATTAGTAAAATTGTACTCGTCCTGATTAAAAAGATACTTCAACTTCGTAAACTTTAGGGCCATTTTCTTTCAAACGGAAAAAAATTTGGACGTTTTTCAGCTCATTATGGACGTCTCACTCGATGTTCTACGGTACATAAAGGGATTAATCAGATATTTTAACACTAGTAAATGAACGATTCATTGTAATTTGTTCAATAATTTTACATACAATGCAGTAAAACTGAGTGCAGTGTACAATCACACACTGTAAGTACAGCTCACATTCAACCAACACAAACTGTGACATGACAATAGCGGACCTTTAGATCGGAGTACGAGTACGAGATTGACTGCGAGTACGACTTTCACATTTCAAATCAGTCACGTTCCCAGAGCCTTCGCTCCTCCCTGTTGCTGACGACCAGTAGAGACAGAGGCTCTGGGAACAAGATTGGTGCTAGACGCGTAATGTAAACCCTGCACACTAGGTTTGAAAAGTCGTACTCGTACTCAATCCCGATTTATAAAAGGTCGCTTATAATAATGTATATGTAGGAATGCCTGAACCCCTCTCACAATCAAATTAACGTTTTTCCTATTCTTTGAAGCTATTTCGTTTGCTGAGTAATTTTCACCAACTAATTTCAAGTGAGAGTGGAATTCAACATCTGTCAAGGTATGTAATAGAATAATAATACTCAGATTGAAACTAGTTTAACGAGGGGCCCAGATTTATGTTATGCTAGGCCTTCAAGAGGGATTATAGTTTTGCGTTTATAAATCTGCACGTGAAAGTACCAAAAAAAAAAAACGTTTTTGTATGCTGGTTTAGAATTCGCAAAAATCGTGCAATTTTTCGCGATATTCAAGATTTTAATATTTGCGTTTCATTCCTTATTAATTAAAAAGAGACTTGCGTTCAACTATGGAAAAAAATTAGCAATTGTAGGGTTCGGTAAATATAACCAAGCAACTCAAGCAAGTGTGCGATACATTTCCTGTCGTAATTAATTTTCGTGGTCTAATGTTCGCGAACCTTAACGATGCAAAAAATATTAAAACCCACGCAAAAATAAAAGGCATTAGGCCAGTCTCTTTTTTTCTTCTAGATTATCGAATCTCCAACTATCAACTCTACTTTAATTTTATTTTCTTGGGCCTGAAATAACATCATAATTATTCATGCTCAAATGCTCAGGAAGCAGGGATCGTTAAAGGAGCTACGTCACGGTTGGCGCAATTTTTTCAAGTTCGCCATTCGCAATCCGTCTTAATCTTTTCCATCCTCAACCATCCTTGTTCCTGTTTGGTTTATTATCACCTCTTTGGTGTTTTTCTACCTTAGTAAACTATTATTTTGAGGCTTTCTTCAGTTTGAAGGTGATTTTGCACTTCACAAAAATGACTTTAAATATCGTGACAATTTTAAATCACGAATTTAATCGTTTTTTTTCCTCATGATATTACAGGTCAAAGTTGTCATCATCATTACAGAGACATCACAGTGTGTTCGCTAATTTGTTGATTCATCCAAACCTGGAAGTTTCTTTAAAGACTCTTGCACTTCTTCTGTCCTTGGACAAAACTCTGCCAGATAAAGTGTCTTACATGATGAAGATATGCAGTAACTGTGTTGGGTTATTCTACAAGTTGCTTCACAAACTTAAAACACAAGATGGAAAAATGATAGCGTAAGCGAGTTGTATGTATGTATATATATATATATATATATATATATATATATATATATATATACACGTATATATGGCACCGTCATACATGTGGCACCGTCAAACTTCTATTATATACACGTATATATGTTTCATAAAATCTGGATAATAGAGCGGTTTTCAATCGAATGTCGTAAAATGAAAACCAAAGCAATCACAATGGCCAATCACTACAAACGTAAACAACAAAACGAATCAATGAGAACTCAAAGCAAAATACACGTAACCGGCGCCTAATTACCTAATTACATGCTAAAACATTTCAGACGCAAATGCCCTAACACCGGGAAAGGGGGGGGAACTCTCACTTGAAAAGGGCGGTTGATGCTCGTCGGAAAATTTGTTAAACCCCTAAAGTTGGCCATTCTCGGCGTGGCTCAAGCTATATTTGACCCCTCAAAGACACCATTCGAATACAGACAGACAAATAAGAGCTATGGTGACTTTAATGACGATAAAGACGTTATCATCGACTACTTTCATATATCAATAGATTTTAAAAGCATTGTTCTAAATATTTAGTTCTTCGTTCATTGTCTCTTTCGTGCAACCCTAAACGATACCTTGATAGCTAAAACCATTGGCGTTCCATCCTGAACACCCAAAGTGAAACCAAAATCTGTAAATTAAACCCCCCCCCCCCCCCCCAAAAAAAAAAAAAAAAAAAAGTGAGCCGACCCAAGTTAAAAAAAAAGCATTTTGAACAAAAGTAGGTTAACATGTAGTTATTTATTATGTTTATGTTGCAGACCCAAGTTAAAAAAAAGCATTGAACAAAAGTAGGTTAACATGTAGTTATTTATTTTGTTTATGTTGCAGAAACAGTGAAGTCCATCAAACTGTGTAGGAAGATGTTTCTTCTACTTGCTAAAGACGATAGATGTAGATTATATTTATTGAGGCTACTGGTGGAAGGGACTCTACAAAAGGTAACAAAACACAAGGAAAACATAGACTGCAAAACAGTCCGTAAAACTATTTTAGCGCAAGAGTCGGGCTGCAATTCGCGCGTCGCGCACAATATCTCGAGAAAAAGAGAGACTGTTTTGCAGTTTAAGGAAAACATAGAGCGGTTTTCAATTGAGCGTCGAGAGTAGTCTGGAATTGCTTTGGTTTTGCTTTACTACGCTCTGTGATTGGTTTAAAAAAATGTCGTGCCACCTTCTCAACCAATCAGATGCAAAACCAAGACCAGTCGCGACTTGGTCACACGCGTTTTCCCGCGCTTGACGTCGGTTACGTATATTTGCTTCGGGTTCTCATTGGTTCGTTGTGTTGTTTACGTTTGTTGTGATTGGCCATTGTGATTGCTTTGGTTTTGGTTTTATGACACTCAATTAATACCGGTAACTGAAACTGGGACACAAACAGCTGTATACATGAAGGGTTTCGTCTATAAATGTTTTTATTTGTCGTGCGGATGTTACTGAGTATTTTAGGAATAAACCTACCGTATATGCTGGTCCGTAATTTTTTTTAAACTTTTCTTGTTTTGTTCTTACAGGAGCATGTTACTTTATTTGGTGGGATTTCACCAGGTTAGGTGTTATTAATTATGTGCAATGCTTGTTTCGAGCTATTCCATGCGGAAAAAAGTTTTCCTTGGTTTTAGCTTATCAAATAACTTGATAAGTATTGAAGGAAACGAAGGAAAAAAATTACACATGTGCGCTATATACACACAGTCGCACTCAGCCTCATTAGGCAAAGTGGCACATGCATGTAAGGCCTGAGAGGTTTCAGTAACATTCTATTTTTACTGGCAGGGTTGTTAGCCTGCGCCAAACCCCCAACCTGGGAGACCTGGGTACTGTTTGTCAGGCCCCTCTCCTGCAGACCAATCCGACTTGGTTGAACCTGCCAGGAGCAAAATACTCGCGCTGGCATAGCTCTGTATAGTGGGGGTCGCAAGGGCACCCAAGCCTCTCCACCACAACGAGGCACAGCACCAGGGGAGGATTGTGTGTGTGTGTTTGTTTGTTGTTTGTTTGTTTGTTTGTTTATCTATTTGTAAAATCAGCTATAGATGCATGTTCGCAGGATTGTTTATTTATTTGTATATTTATTATTTAACAAAAATATATATTTCTTCTTTCTTTCTTTATTGCATTCTATAGCTGAACCAACTGATTCCGAGAAGGACCTGACAAAGATCAAAGTATCGTTGTTGGAGCGCAACAGAAATCCTCACATCTCGTCTCATCTTCCTCTCACTACCAATCATCTGTGTTTATTCAGTGTAATTGTTGGCGACGTATTGAGAAAAACAACAGAACGAAAACATCTCACAGAACAGAGGTAAACCGATCTATGTTTAATAAAATGTCATTATGGTACATAACAAGGTATTTTCTTAGTGTTTCTGAAACGTTTCTATTCAGATGACTTTAAAACGACAAAATATAACTGGAAACTGTATGCACGTTACAAGATGTATACGTGTCATAAATACTAAAGCAAAATCAAATAAAGCGAGAAGAAAGGACATGTGCACATAGCGAGATTTTGGTCTTACCACTTTAAAAAATAATCAACAAATTGTAGACGTCCACGATAGAACGCGCCCCTTGTACAACCAAATAAGTGCCCCTGTGTTTAGGTTTTTTGTTTTTTCGTGCAGTAGAACAGTGCAGTGCACGTAATGTCGTAAATTCCTGTAATTAAAAGTAAAAAAAAAAAAAAAAAAAACAAAAAAAAAAAAAAAAAAAAAATGAGCAAACATTCATCGTGCGAGTCTACGGGAACAACAGCTGACAAGTGCAATGGACTGCAAGATGTCCCTGTGTTTACTTTTGGGGATTCACTGTGATACGATAAGCCATAAGTCGTGTTGTGTGAACAAATAATCTCGCCTAAATTTAAACCTGCAGTTGAGTAAGTGGCGCGAATTCTGACGTAAACCAATCAAAGAACGTTTACAAAGCAATTACGGATTACTTTCGATACTCGATTGAAAACCTCTCTATGCATGTGACAAAACAGTATAGTGAAACAGCTCTTTTAAACGTGAAATTGTTTTTATATTTTAGCCCCCAAGCATGGCAACAGACAAGAACCAGGTGTTTGTGGATGTTGTGACTTCATCTTGTGCCCACATGTGACCAAAAGAAGATGCAAGACAGCGGCACAATTTAATGCTTCTATCATAAATACGTGGACTCAGTTATCGCTGCTGCTTATGGAGCTCGTTCTGTCCTGGATGTTGTTCCCGATCCACTTTTGATTGGCCAGATGACGAAAGTGCCTTAAAGTTTACAATAGAACGTTAGGTAAATCTATCAAACACGAAAGAGCAGTGTTTCATCTCTCGATTTCCAAACACCGAGAAAATGCAACGCGATATCGGAGTATTTTTGTACGAAATTCGAGGTGTAATTGAAATCGGATGAAACCAACTGACTCGAGTGTTTGATATATTTTCTCAAATCAAAACTAAAAACTAAGGAGTTAAACGGAGAAATAAAATCGTAAAAATTCTATGCTAATTAAGACCGGGTATCCAAACCAGTCCGTCACGGTTTTATGATTTTTCGCTTTGTTTTAACATTGGGATGAATTATTAACGATTTTGAGAAGTTTTAAGGCCGACCACACAACGAGGGCACGAGTCCCTACATTTAACTCCTAGGGGACTGGGTTTAGCGACACTTGAAATTCGCCCTGTGATTGGTGGATTTTTTCAATTCGGTCCCAGGCACTTCTCCCATGGCCGATGAGTACAATTGGAGGAGACTCACAATTTGAGA